>JAJJMC010011023.1:4509233-4531335 GCA_023531435.1 Papaver californicum | reverse complement strand
TATATATATATATATATATATATATATATATATATATATATATATATCAAAATATTGTTAGCAATTATATGATACACAAACCTGGTGTTGTAACTACCAAATTCGTGTTCTATTAAATTTGTATTTTACCAAACTCGTGCTACACCAAATTAGTCGGTCCTCTCCCCACCAATTTTTGGTTGGTCCCTGTACCACCAAATTGGTTGATTTTCTACCACTTTTTGATTGGTCATGCTACCAATATTAAATAATAATTAAAAATAGTCTTAGTTTCTCTACTTCGTCACTCGAACCATTTTATAGTAGGACAAAACTAAATATTTTACAATTACTAATATTAGCGCTCACACGAGATTAGCGCTCACATGAGACAAACGCGCGCATAAGACTATTGTTTATGCAAGACTATCACTCACATGAAATTGACACTTGATAGACACATTTTTGTGTCTAAATTACACTCGATTTTCTATTATGAAAGTGTTCGTTTTTGTACTTATTATGTCTTTTTAGGTATTTTCGAGAAATAAATATTTGTGGAAAATTCGGCTCAAAAAGTTGTTAAAGGCACCCATCAAAAGTGATTAAGGCACCCACGTTTATGATAAAGGCACCCCCTTTTCATTTCAAATCCGAGAATGGCGGGAACACGTGAAGAAAACTTCTGATAAGGGAGTTACGTGATTTTGTGAGATTTTGAGTGTTTCTAAGTTAACCAAAGACTAGAAGAGATCAACGCAAGCTTAAACACATCAAGCAAGAGTGATTCACGCCGGAAAATTGGCTGGAAAATCCAAGTTTGGACGGGAAAATGACTTGGTTCCTGTTTTGGTTTCAAACAAATTCAAAGATTGATTGGGAGTTGTTTTAAGAGTTTGATTTGACTTAGAAGACTCTCTAGGGTTTGTACACCCTATATATAGCCAATAAAAGCCAAGAAATCGAGGGGGAGAGGCAGCCAGAGCACCGGAAGAAGTTGACAGAAAACTGCTGCTGCTATGAAGAGGAAGAACACCAAGAACATAAGGCTTCAGTAAACTGTCGCTGGAACAGTCGTCTATTAAGCTGCAGAAGCAGTCGTTTCTTTGCTGCGTTAAACGTCCGATCTTTATTCCTGTTCCCTTTTCTTCCTCCTGTAACACGCTGAACCACCTCACTGTAACGCTTATAAGCGTATCAAATCGGCTGTGTTACTTCTTTTTAGCCTTTGTAAACACTTTTTGAGCAATGAAAGATTATTTTGAGTGTGTTTTCTCTACAATGAGCTAATCACCATCACTGGGATGACGGAGGAAGCTTTTTCTCTAATAATTAAGTGGTATCTATTTAATTAATTTATTTATGCAATTTATTTATGATTAATTGCCTTGATTGAAAATTGATTTAAAAGATTTTTATTAATCAATTGTGATTCCGTTAGATGGTGCATGCCTCGGATTAGGTCCCTAGATGCTCCATGCTTGTGTTATACAGTTGTTGTTTTGAAAATCTATTTTTGGCAATGTTTTAGAATCAAATTAAAATGTTTTAATTGCATGATTAAAATTACTATCACTTGATTTATTGGTTAAAAGTGGAATCCTGAATCCTAGTTCTTCCCCATATTTTTAAATCATCTTGATTTTATTCTGTTTTGTTTTCTTTAATTAAAATTAAGTCTATAATTAAACCTTCAAAAGTCTGAGAATCGAACCTCTTTTTACCACTATATTTTATCACATCAACACTCACACAGTTTCAAGGTCATACAAGTATCATTGCTGCCTCAGATGATAAAATGATATGCCACAACTACCAATGTCAATATCAATCAGACTCTCAAATACTTTGATATATTAAACATCACTGCTTGTTTCAATAACATGCTAGACTCAACAACATGTTAGACTCATTGATATGCTAAGACAGTCTAGCTAGGTCAACAACTGACCACATAATACACGTTTATAAAATAGACTCAACCATGCTCGAGATGTCAATTATGTCACATGGGGATAATCACTAGGGTTTTGGCATGGAGGCCTAGAACACGTGCGGTGTAGCAATACACCCACGATGAGAAAGTATAAAATTCGTTTCGGCAGTTGAAGGAATAAATGGAATAGTGGTCATAATTGTCAAGTCCCACTAGCATGATGGAATTGGTTTTCTCTGCGATTTCCACTTCTTTACAACTGTCACCACTTACGAGATCAATGTGTTAACTTCCACTGATGTAAATAGGTTCTTCAACCTATCGACAAAAAAAGAAAGAATTTTATCTTATAAGAAGAACAAGAAGGACGATCACAAAACCATCATCTTAGAGATTTTCAAAAAACCCAGACTTCTTATTTTCGCTTTTCACAACAATTCAACACATCCTACCATCATCGTCATTCAACTTCATTGATCTCAATACCTTTTCTGCTTCCATCCCTGCAGATCAACCTTCTCCTTCCTTTGTGATCGAAACGAAATCGGATTGGTCATTCCTTGATTTAGGACAATTTCGTACAAATTGATTTCTCGAATTTTAAAAGTACTTCTTCAGTGCAAATGTTTGGTGTTTAAGCGATTTGGTCTTACAAGTATTAACCTACTCAATCATTTCTCCCTTTTACCCCTAAATCGTTTTTACCCATAAACAACTACATATGCCAAGTAAAGACTTTTGAGATTCTTCAATATAATTTTTAGCATGACAATACTGTATCCAGAAAGTTGAGTAACTAAAAAGATAAATTTATGAGATTATTTTTTTATTTTTCGTAAGTTGTTTCTGAGGTTCTAGTGTTAACTCTGGTTATGGTTTTGTTAAACTTCATATGTATGAAATTTATGAAGTTCAATTTCGTTTAACCAATCTGTTATTGTGTCTCATATTAAAATTTTGTTGTTTGTGGTTTTTGTAGAATCATACCAACGTAAAGGGAGTGTATAGGAAATATGAAATATTTTTTTTTCGGATAGAAGAGGAAAGGGGGATCACTACGTAAAGAATAAAATCTTCAAGTATAATTATTTGATGTGGTCTATTTTCAATTGTGAAGTCTAAAACAATGATGTATTTTGTAACTCGGTCTAGATTATGAGAGTTTACTGATTTAATAACACTTTGTTCGTATTGCCATACTTTTCCATGTTTCTGTCCATGGTATATTACTTTCTTGGGTCTCCTTTAGTGGTTCTAGCTGAAGAAACCTATTTTGTTAACTTGTGATATATACTACATTCTTAGGTATTATTTCTGAGTTATTCCCGTTAGTTTTATAATTTGAAATTTAAATGTTGTTTACTAGCTAATTTGGAATTTTTGAATTTTTTAACTAGTTAGTGTAGGTATTAGAATTCCAAAGAGGGGTGATATTTAAGTGATATTATATATATGAATATGAATTACCATGTAATTCAACTAATCTAACTACATACTATTTTTTTAATTAAGGAATTCATTCCTTAGAATTCAATTACAGGAAAAATGACTACCCCATAATTCAATTCATAAGCTTTAAAAATCTTGAACCAAACAAGGTGTGAATATTTAGAAAAGTCTATAATCCTAATCCAAATTCTAAATTAATCAAATCATGTTATTTATAAAGTAATGGGTGAAACGTTAAAATCTCAAATTAATCAAAACTAAGCAGTAGGCCTTCTCCACTTACTCTAGTATCATGTTTGTTTGCATGTAACTCGCAGTCGGGATCTAAGTCAACCCCTGGCTCGACACGAGTCAGATGTTAGACCATTTGCTTTGTGTTTTTTGTCAGATATGACTCGACCTCTGACTCAGATCTAACCCTTGATTCGGACCCGTTTGAGTCAGGTATGGATATGACCCTGACCCATGGGACCAAGCCACTGACTCGCATGTTTTTGAGTCAAATTTGACTCAAAAAACAAACACATTGAATCAGACCCAAGTGAACCAGGTGATTTCAATCAGATCCAGATGAGTTAGATCTGACTCAAAAAATAAACCTAGTGTAACTCTGTAAAGGCGTGAAAAAGCAAATGAAGCAAAACCCATTTTCCAACTAACAGAGTTACAACCACCGGATAAATTGTATCAGAAGTTTTGAAAATTTTACAGGATTATCTGGTTTAAGGATTATGTGTCATGGTTATATGAACTAGGGATTTCAATGGGTACCCATTACCCGGAACCAGAATCGGGCGAATTGGGTCTGGGTCCTAAGATTGGACCCATTAACAATATTAGTACGCAACGGGTGAAACCGCTAGAAGTCGATAAGCTTTCGGGTCCTAACGGGTAATACCCGTCGGTACCTGCGGGTATTGGGTACCCGAATATGTGTTGTTTTTTTTGCTCTTTTTACTCAAAACTTTAAGGTTTCGCCTAGTTTTGATTAATTTTTTTTTCTTCCATTTTTTTCTTATATTTAATTAATAATTAGAATTTTTATATAGATATAACAATAGCTTCATATGAAAATTTATTAGATACAAACCAATATAGAGAAAATAAATTCAACTTATTAAAAGTTATAATGGATTTTCAAAGACCCAATAGCTGCCCGGACCCGATGGATATTTAAATTTTAATCGGATCCGGTTTCGGGTCAATTAAATTAGGAACCTGATCCGAAAATGTTAGAACCCATATCTGTTTTTTAGTCGGATTTAGGTCCAGGTCCAGTGGTACACAAGAGAAACCGGACCGGTTGACACCCTATATAAACATAATTTTATTTTTTTATAAAGATGGATAACTGTATTACAAAAAAATCTATTTTTTTGGGTAATTTGCTGGTTGGTCCAGAAAACCCGGTACTAGTTATATTAAGTCCACCGGGAAAAACCAGTTATCTAGAGGTCCAAAATCCTATTGAAAAGTTAAAATTACTGTTATGGCCTTCACTATTCACGTGTGAACCATCCATGTACTCCACCTTCTCCACGTCTCAGTTTCTTATAATCCGAATTTTCAGTTTCAGCTTCTTTATTTTGTTTAAATTTGAAAATCTAGGACACGATTTTTGGAAAACACCTAAAACTGAAAAATCTAGGTTATAGAAACCAAATCGAAAATCAAAATTGAAAATTATAAGAAACCAAATCATAAGAAAACCCAAAATAAACCTAGGTCAACATAAACAGATCAAAAAATCATCAACAAATCACACATATATGTTTTATTAAATTACACAATGAAAAAATGGTTACGACAAGAACGATCAACAAAACAATAAAAAAAGTAATTGAAGAAAAAAATCTTTCACCAAGAAAACCAAGAAAAAAACTGTTGCTCCATCACCAACAACAAAAAGGAAGAGAAACAAAGGGGAAGAAAACAATTTTACCTAAAAAAGGTACAACTTCTAATTTCACTTCTGTTTCTAATGATGCTTGAAAATTTAGTAGATTCTTCCTTTTTGGTTCACTTTTAGGGGTTTGTGGTTTGAATTACTCGATTTGTTAGGTTTTGTTATTTTTGTATGGATGATTTTGATGTATTTGGAATGTCAGTAACACGTTCTTTGTTTGAGTAAAATTGTTGTCATATTACGATGTATTATTATTATGGAACAATACATATTGATATGTATCATGTGAAAAACATCTCTTATGCTTGAATAAAAATTAGTACATGTTGATATGAACTGTTGGTACTTTATCTTATATAGATATTAGGTACATATCAATATGTACTAACATGCAGAGGGGAAAAAAGTGTAAAAACTGTATGTTTTGACTGTAACATATCAATATGTACTAATGCTTGAATGAACATCATTTCCACCAGTACATATCAACATGTACAAATGGATAGGTTTTTGACTCTTCTTATATGTATATCAATATATACTTTAGGTTTATGGTGCTTGTTTCTGGTGCTTGTTGATATGTACTCATTGTTGTGTATGAATTAATAGTGCAAATTGATATGTACTCGTTCTTGTGTCCATCAGTATATATTTTTAAGAGATACGTTTTGTAGGAATTTTTCTAATTAAGACTAATAATATGTGAATTCTGGTTTCATTTTAAGTATTACTAGCTGGACTGTAGTTGTTGCTTGAAACTGAACATGCGTTTAGGAAAATGGCTGTTCGACAGTTCTTTTTCGATGTTTGTTCAAGATTTATAACGCCAAAAGTTAATAGTATGATGTGGGATTGTACTACTAGTATATTACTTCACATTTATTTATTTTTTTCTTCAGTTTATAAACTTCAAAGGTGTATATTATTATAGGACAAGGATCATGGTCAGGTCATGATATACCAAGTTCCTCAAGAGCTCATCATACACTAACGATGCTCGTTGTGGTTGAGACATTTCTTTCATGGTTCTAAAGAAAGCATAAAAAGAAAAATATAACTAAAGCTTATAACAAGAGAAAAGAGAATGTACTAAAGAGAAATTCTTTTCATTGGTACAAAAAGAGAGAATTATTGTTGTTATTTTAGTTGTAATATTTCAATCTTTCGAATTTTATTTTTGCATCTTGTAGAATAAAAAAACTAAATTCTGTTTTTGATCAATTGACTAGTGATATATTGACATTAACATTTCTCACTCAACTAGTGTGATTCTCAGCTCTAAAAAACTGAATGTGTTTCAATGCTTCTTATAGTACTGCAACATACTAGTCATATGAACTTAGTATAAAAGACTAAAAAAAAGTATGAGTCCTTAAATACTTGCAGTGCATATCTGCTTGTAATGTAAAACCTGGTAGTACATATCGATATCACACAATTACAAACAAAACTCAACCAACTTTAGTACATATAAATATGTATAAAGTAAAACCACATGACATATTGATATCTAGTGGCATTATAACATACACTTGATTCGTTTAATTATTCATTCGTTGACTTGTTGATTCACGGTTCACTTGTTTTCCAATTCCAAGTTATTATATAACACAATTGTATAATTCATAAAAACAAAATAGGGGAGACAAAAGTAATATATTAACCTGGTTGATTCATTATGAATTGGACCCAATTAAAGTAGTCATAACATATATACTGACAAAAATAGGAGAGGTCGGTCATTGTCCTATCCAGTATGAAAAACCATACAGCGCTATCTTTGGCAAGTACATGTTTGCATTTGCAAAAATCAACCATTACAAGACCAACACATAAAAAAAGACACAATTACAATAAATAATGCATCAATATGAATAAAAATATCCATTCTACATCTATTGGAACACATATTAACAAAAAAGAACTCATAATAAAATGAAAAAAAATGAGATATGAATGATAAGATGTCACAATATTAACATGATATATATACAATATTATAAAACATAGAATCAAAACATGATATATATATCAAAAAATCAACATGATATATATACAATATTTGACAGTACTTAAAAGAGGTCACAATATTATTGCTGCAGATACAATAAGAGAAGAAACATTGCTGATTATAACAAAGATAAGATGCAACAAACAAGAAATTTTTACCTCAAAAGTAATGGATTCAGAGAAATATGGAACTAATGGAGTGTCCACAAGCACCAATTTGTAAAGCTCACGCATGTTCTGTGCAACCGCGAGGGTAGCAATGCTGAAAAAGAAATCATAGAGGATAAATTCATACGAACATTGCAAGTGTTAGATAGAAATTAAATATCCTGATAGTAACATTACCTGTTAAATATTCCCAATGGATGACATTTCTCTAGTAGTTCCTGAACATCTCTCTCATGCAAGGTGCCAGTCACAATAAGAACAACAAACCAAAATCATCAAACAAGTCCGAAAAAAATCGTGTTATTGATCCAGAAGAAGAAGAAGAAAAGAAGAAGAAGATTCTATAGTACATAAGGAAAAAGTGCATGACCCTACAATACATATTGATCCAAACATTACATATTGATATGCATGAAGAAAAATATGTACTGAAGGAAAAAGCGTATGATTCCGCAATACATATTGATACAAAAGTACATATTGATATGTACTAAAGAAAAATATGTACTGAAGGAAAAATTGTATGATCCCATGGTACATATTAGTATGTACTGAAAGAAAAAATGTATTGAAAGAAAAAAATGTATGATC
Organism: Papaver californicum; assembly: GCA_023531435.1. Taxonomy (NCBI): domain Eukaryota; kingdom Viridiplantae; phylum Streptophyta; class Magnoliopsida; order Ranunculales; family Papaveraceae; genus Papaver; species Papaver californicum. Next base: position 4,523,296 of record JAJJMC010011023.1, on the reverse strand, counting down.
CCACAATACATATTAATTGATATGCACTGAAGGAAATAAAGTAGATTATCCAACAATACATATTAATATGTTCTGTAGGAACATGCAACATCTCAAAAAGAACAAAAAAACATGATTTTGAAGCAAAATAAAAGTAAACAAATCAAAACCATGATGAAACACAAGGTGAATAAAAGAATACGATGATTTAATCAACCTAACAACACGATTAAAAAAATAATCATACAATGTTGATCATAGAAAACATTAAGAGGAAAATTACAAATCGAGAAAGCAAAGAATTAAAAAAACAAAAAATCATGAAATTGAGTTGATCATTACGATTGAGTTGAAAAAAATAAAAACAGAGATGAAATCATATAGAGATTGTGTATACAGAACATACCTGGAACCAAAATCGATCATCAAAGACGAAAACCTAAATTGTTAAACAACAACAAAATCGATCTTCAAAGACGAAAACCTAAACTGTTAGAGCAACAACAGAAGTGAAAAAGAAAAACATATCTGTGCGAAGATAACAAAAGAAATTTGATTTGTGTTTCTAATCTTATCTAATGAACAACAGGGTAGTTTTAGAATTTACAAAAGTCGTAAAACACCTCTTACAAATGCTGTGGACCTGGAGATAATTTTTTTGGTCTAAAAACATAATTTTGGACTAACGATTAATCCATGTCTAACGGATGAACTACACATTAAACGGGTCCTTTGGAATAAATTAACTAGTAATTTCTAATATTTTTTTCTAACGGAATTCAAACCATTTCTTGGTATCTAAGGAAGAGCCATACTGGAGGTCGTATATTTTAGGTTTGAATTAAGCGATCGTGGCCGTTACGTGGTATATCTGTGGTGGTTTAAGTTCCCCAAAAACTGTTTTTTAATTTCCAAAATTTTAGAGAGAGAACAGGGAAGTCCAAAAAGAGAAAAGAACTCCAATTTTTTTCACAAAATTTCAATTGAGCGGGAATTGAAAATTGAATTTAGATGTAGAAACAGTGATAGAGCCCAAATCTACTCAAACCTCTATATATAACCCAACTCAATACTTTCCATTCTGTTCTTTTTGTGTTAGGTTATTTTTTTTTCTCTTGGGGATTTTTAGTCTACAGTTTATATAGATTAGAAGCCAAGAGATCAGTTCTAGGGTTTAATCGTTTGTTGAGGATTTGTTTATCTTCAAAGATTTAGGGATTCAGAGTCATGTCTACCAGATTACCAGAATCTGATTTTCGTAGTACTAGAAATAGAGGTGAAGTTGGGGTCTATGAACCCAGAGTTAAACCAGAACCAGGTAGTAGAAGAAGGCATGAAGTTGAATCAGAACAACCCGAGACTAGTGAATCTCGTGAGGGTGTTGCTGACCGAAGAGTTCTACGTTCGCAGTATCTTGCTCTAAGGAATATGATACATGGTAAGTCTTTTTCTTCTTTTCTCTTGTTTTTATAATCTGGATGTTAGGGTTCGGATTTTAATTTTGTAATTATTAGGGTTTGATTGATAAGATAAGTTTGATTGTTTTGCAGATGAAAGAGAAGATATTTCTGATGCCAATTCTGATAAGTTCAAATCTATTTTCAACGAAGTTGAAAATCTGCATCAGATGGGTATGTAGAAAATATATCTCCGTCTGTATTTTTTTAGCTTTACTGTTGTTTTGGGGTTTCTGTTTTTTTTATTATGTTCTCTCTTTATTTGCATAACTCATGTTTTCATCTTAAAGTTCACTTGTACAAGTTATATTTTTTTTTTGGGTTCACTGGTATGGCTTGAAAGCATTGTCTTTTCATTTGGGTACACAAATAGGATGAACAAATCTCTTGTTTTGAATACATACCTTTTCATCTAGCTACAGGCTTGGCAGTCGGAATGAGTTTATGCCAATGTGTTGAGGAATTTATATTGTTTTTTACTTTTTTTGGTCTGTTATTCACTTGTGTTTCTTTTGTTCTACATCCATTAAAGTGTATTAAATATCTTTTTTATTTTGGGAATACAGTTACAAAGCCAAGAGAACAAGTTGCAGATGCTGAGGCTCTTTTAGGCATTGCCAACACCTTGGTGACGTCTGTTAAAGCACAAAATAGTGATGGTGTGACTCCCAATGATTTCATTACCTGTCTGCTCCAAAACTTCGGGAAGCAAAATGGTGGAGTCCACGGTGAACAAGGTAGATTATCCCTTGGTTGGAAGGATGTAGGTCTTGAAGTATGTCACATCTTCATGAAGGTTCCAGGATGCTGTACGATGTAAGCAAAATGATATTCTTGCAGGGTAGTGATTACATGGTCACTTTTCTTATTTATTTTCTTTTTACTTCTTTGGCTCATTGTTAGTTTTATATTCAGGGTTGGACCTATGGATGTTGAGGCCAAGCAAAGGAAAACTGTTACTCAGAGAAAGCGGACTAGGAAACCAACTACAACTGAACGCCCTGAAGATGTATGTTTTGTGTTTTTAATCTTAATCTTCACATTGGTATTTTGAATTGTACTAGATGAACCACTTCCTGTGTTTTTTTTTCATTATGTATTTATTTGTGTTTTTTCTGATATTATATATCTGGAAGTTAGAAAAACTTATTGTTTTTACAAATATGAACCAGTTAATTTGATCCTGTACAACTTTAATTGATTCCTCATCTTTCACAGCACTTTGAAAGTCTATATACTTACACTTACTGGAAATTGCCTGCCTGTTTTGTGTGGTTTAATGAGTTACTCCATGTTGTGTGCAGCTTGATGATGCTGAAGAAGAGCAGACAACTGATACTGACAGAAACATGATCACTATGTATGACATCTTGAAGAAGAATAAGAGAGTTATGCTTGATAATCTACTTCTCAACAGAGTTTCTTTTGCACAGACAGTGGAGAATTTATTTGCTCTATCATTTTTGGTGAAAGATGGTCGAGTTAAGATAATTGTTGATTCAAATGGTCGGCACTTAGTTAGTAAGTTCCATCTTGTACCTTTTTAATATGTTGCTCCCTGGTAACCACAGTTGTATAAATGACCTTGGCGATCCTCACATTCTTTCTCTTTCATATACAGCTCCAAGAAATGGGCCTACACCTGACCAACTTGCCTCAGGAGTTGCTGCGTACAACCATTTCGTTCTTCGGCTTGATTTCAAAGATTGGAAGGTACTTCACATATCTTTGTAAATGTTTTGACATTTGCTTGAAATTTTCTTAAAGGGTCACTAATATATTTTTCATGAAGGAACTAAAAGGGTCATTGTAATTAATGGTTCCTTAAATAAAGGCATTTGCATTTGGTTTTGTTACTTGTTCTCTAAAAACGTGATTTGGATTTCGTACTTTTCTTCTACTTTACCATCTATCATTTGTGTTTTGCAGTTGATGAAGGATACTGTTACCATTGGTGAGGAGCTTATGCCCCATCGAACTCCAGCAAATATCTCTAGTGATACTCAGGGGGAAGTGATAGGTGGAAGTGTACAGGGTGGTAATCAGAGGGAAGTGACTGGCAAAAGTAGTCATGGCGCCAGGACTAGTACTCAGAGGGAAGTGGTTGGTGAAAGTAGTGAGGGTGCCACAGCTGGTAACCAAACAACACCGATTAGAAAGTTTTCAAGGAACCGAGGTCTAATCATACAAGAAGATTCAGTGATAGAGGACTCACCTGAAAATGTTAACCCTAACTCGAATGCTGCTGCCATACGAAAGGGTAAGCGCAAACTTCGATGAAATCTCTTTTTAGATGGCCACGTCTGGGGTCTTGCACAGCTCGACAGATATCTGTGAATCTTTCTGAAGTTAAATTGTTGCTTTTTTCTTCTTAGTTTCTGCAGTTCAGTGTAGTTTGTATATTGTTTTTAGGGTGACAATTTTGATCAGTTGGTGGGTTGACATGTAAAATTGGTTCCTCCAATTAAAAGTTACTGACTTGCTCGGAAACACCACTGGGATTGGGTTCTTTGTTTTCTCTCTTTTTTTTTTATGGTGGTGAGAAGAGTGGTGAATTTTAGTTTGTTTATTTCCAGATATTTTAGTCTTACTCTGCAATTCCTTGTTGCTTTATCAAGTATCTTGCTCAGTACTACTTTTGCTTGTTTTATTTGATAATAATTTTTTGCCATGTCTTGGCATTCAAACAATTATGAACGCTACTCTAATTTGCGTACTACTGGAATCCCATCTCCTTTCTGCTTACTTTTGCGCTTGTAGCGCTCCTCGTTGGGTTAGTATGAAGATGAAATCCTTGCCTGCCGTTTTGACTGTATGTTCATAATCTGAAGATCAACATCAGCCCTTTAATAGTCACTATCCTTCACGGGCTGATTAAGTTCCATAATCCCATCAAACCTTGTGATAACGAAGGTTGTTTGATTGAGTAAACCTTGCAAGTTCCATAAAACCCGGTTGAAGAAGATTTGAATCGGTGTGTTTAAAGTCTTTGGACTATGAATTGGGGGTCTCCTGAGGCCCAAGCCATTGAATTTGGGGTGTGGGTTGTGTTTTATAAATTGCTATATTACTGTAGTCGAGAGCTAATTGTTATGTCTAATTTTAGATCTCGGGGACTTGTCTTGGCTGGGTTGATATAGGGAGTCCATTTTTGTGCACTCTAATAAATGTATATATGACTTATTAATTTGATCGGTTGATAAGTTAACAGATGCATTACCATCTATGTTTAGAATCTTAACCTTGTTACACAACTTTCAAAATTAAATCAGTGGTGAAAATTAAATCCACATATACATTGGTTAAGAAAGTGTACACAAAATTGGATTTTGATGCATGTATTTCTGTGAAAAATTTGGCGGGATTTCGATAAGACATGCAATAATCAGTGATAAGTTATACAAAAAACAGTTCAAATGTATTGCACTTGAAAACCTAGTATTTTAAACTGTCAAAGTACAACTCAAAGCGGTAAAAACTGACATGAATCCTCAAAAATCATTGAAAAAGTGATCACCACAAAACCCTCAATTTGTAAAATTTATTAAGTAGTCAACAATAACTCCAACCAAAAATAAATAAATAAATACAAAATATTGCAAATCACTGGAATAAGCAAATTATAAATAAAAATGTATGCATCTTTTTTAAGTAGAGTTTGTAAATCTATGATCCGATTTACGGATTGATTGTAACCCGGCTTGTTTCAACCCGGCCTGGTTTGACTTGTTGAGTAAACAAACCGGGTTAGGGATGCTATATATGGACCCGTAAAAAAATCATGCCAGGATAGGATTAATATACGGGTTATTTGTCGACCCGTGTAACATGGCTATACTTTGGAAACAATTGGAAAACATGGTATCCTTGGGAATTTTAACCCAATTAACAATTATTCTACAAAAAAGATTAATCCAATTAGATTTTTACACCCTATATAGATTTTAATTCCTAAATACCCTCAGTTGTAGATGTAGATCTAAAGCAAAATCAATGTCCCATTTTTATATATACATAGTATCATGATTATTACATCGTACTAGACTACTAGTGCATACTAAGCAAAGTGATTAAGTAAATAATAGTAACCAAATACAAATAGAATTGATTGAACACAACAGTTTTTATATAAATATCAATAGAATCTTTTATCACCCATTTAATCTTTATCAACAAACAATAATAACTAACTTCTATCTGCTTGACTTAATATCATCACTTGGACTTAGAAGAAAAAGATAGATGTAAATGCGTGATGATGTAAAGAGTATAAGCACACAATGAAATTTTCTTTGAGAGATGGAGATCTATATCACTAGACTAGAAGAAGGAAGACGACGACACTGTTGAGGTGATCAATGGGAATGGAGTGTACGGTTTCGAGATAGAAAATATAGGTTACTCTTTTAATTTGAAAGACAATATATCAAACATGAAAAATTATACAGAGATATATGTCTTTTCCCTTTATAACTTTATATTTAAGGGAAGTATGATGAGGACATCTTCCCACGAAAAAACCTTGCTTATCCGTTGTCCACTTAGCTAATGTACCAACTTTACTATTAATATTTCTATCCGCATAACAAACAACAATACTTTTGAAGAGTGGAGTAAGGATTTCAATCCCCGACAATGGGTTTAGCTCTCCACGAACAACTCGAAACTTCATTTTGCAAATACAAGACAACTCTTTGACAATAACTTTGAACATGAAGATCTTTTATTCTGATTTCAACATCCCACTCCACTGCCATCCTTACCTCAAGACCTTCTACACAATCTTTTCCAATTGTGGATCTTGAGAAAACTTTAATATCAAAAACACAGTTTTTGACCAAGTGGAAAATACCAACCCTATATAAACCATTATTATCATCAAATGAAGCATCAACATGAAAACCATCTAATAGATAAATAATAAGTGCTTATTTTGTTACCTAATAGCAATCGAGGTTTCCATATTTCAATCTATTACTAATTGCTTAATTTTTCTAATACAACCAACAATGTTAGGTTTTACTTTGTTAAATATCACAGAATTCCTGTATTTCCATATCTGCCAACATACTATACCAAAAACCTCATTCCAATCTTTCCAAGTAGGTTCAAACCACATCCTAAACTAGCTATCAAAACCTTTGCTAACATAAGGATAATTCATGTTCCAACCAAACCACACAACTTTAGCAAAAACATAATAAATAATTAAATAAAAGGAAGTTTCAGGAATCAGATTATCGTAGAGCACACAACAAGGATCAACGTCTTTAATAATAATATTTAACTTTTAAAGGTAACATATCAACAAACATTTTCCAAAAGAAAAGACTAACCTGAGGAATTGATTTAATATGCAAGAGTCTGTTCCATACCTTATCCTGATTGTTACCACATTAGAGAAAATCCTATAAGCAGACTGTAAGGATGAGTAAGCCAGTCTTGTGTAAGTGTGTGAGACACTTGTATATGTGAGTTGTGTAAGTGTGTGAGACACTTGTGTCTTTGAGTGAGTGTTATTAAAGTGTAACAATTTTATTTTTCTCTTTACCTGTAACAACTGTATTAACAAAATATGTCTGATTATGTTATTGTATGAGTTGTGTACTTTCCCTTTGTAAAAACTCAATCACTCACTGTAATTGCCTTATCAATAAAATTCTCGTTATCATTCAAAGATTCTGTCATGGTATCATATTTCAAAGGAAGATTTTAAATCTTTCTTCAATTTTGATCCTAAAACCACTTAAAAGTTTCTACAAAATTCCGCTGCAACTATAATTCCTTATCAATTCTACTACCAAATTTCTAGTACTGCTTAAAATTTCTACAATTTTTTATCAGATTGAATGTGGTTATTCAATATTCTTGAGATTCTTAATTTCTTTACTTCTGATCTACAACTTGAAATCAATCTCATTATTCTTTCATTAACAAATCTTGAAAAATTTACTTATGATCTTCTTCTTAAGTTTCACAAATTATTTTTGTTGGTTCAAATCTTGATTCTCAATATTGAATTTCTTCTCAACAATGTCTACTGCTTCAGTATTACCTTTCCAGAATATTACTAACTTTGTTTCAGTGAAGCTCATAGAGGATGGCTCAAATTACTTGATTTGGAAAAATCAATTTGAGTCGATCTTAATTACAACAAATTTATATGAGTATGTGGATGGAAGTTCTTCTAGTCCAGATGAATTTGTAGTTCTCTATGAAAATAGGGTACCAAAGCCATTGTTCTTTCATTGGTTCAAGATGAACATGTTTGTTATGTCCTGTCTCAATGAAACTTTAGATGATACTATCTCTAGATGTATTATTGGATTCAACAATGTAAGAGAGATTTGGTCCCACTTGGAGAAGAAATTTGTTCAACAATTTTCTGCCAAGAAATCTTTACTTAGGAGTCAACTTCATTCCATCAAAAGAGGTAACAAAACCTAACTCTACCTATTTTAATAAATTAAAAACCATTACAGTTTCACAACATGCAACTAGTGAAAAAGTAGATGAGTCTGATATTGTTATGTATGCATTGATGGATCTAGGAAAGGAGTTTAAGCAATTTTTCATTACTGCACAGAATAGGGAAACTGAGTTTACTCCCAGTGATATAATATCTAGACTTTTGAATCATGAATAATGGTTAAAGGCAGAAAATATTAAGTCTACTTCTATTATTGAAACCAATAATTCTGCATTTTACACAAAGAATTCATCAAATACATCTACTTCAAGAATTAGTTATGAGAATAAGAAGAAGACACAAGCTACTTATTTTAGTCAAGTTGACTGCCAGATTTGTAGAAAAATGGGACATACAACAAATAAGTGTCATTTTAGATATATTCCACACAAGAATTCAGGTTCTAATGGTCAAAGTTCTTCTAGTGGAAATACTTCTAATTCATTACAAAAAACTTTTACTGTTATTTAAAAAAATTATGTGACTACTACTATTACTGAATCTAATCTTGCATCTGTTTGGCTACCTGACTCTGGAGCAACAAGTCACATGACTAAGGATAAACATTTGTTAGCTACTTCTAAGTATACGGTGGATATGATAAAATGATGATTGGAGATGGTACTATGCTTCCTATAGCAGAAACTTGCAAGATTATTCTTAATACCAATTCTAGTCAATTTCAATTAGAGGATGTTTTGTATGTTCCTAGTATTAGCAAAATTTGTTGTCTTGCTAAACTTATAAAGGACAACAAAGTATCTGTTGAATTCTTTGAGTGGGCATATGAGATAAAATGTGTTAAAACAAGGAAAATTCTTGTTGAAGGAAAAATACAAAACAACTTATATCCAATGAAGGGTCTTACTTCTTTTGCTTTAAATGCATCAACTACAAATTCAAAGGAACTTTAACATAAAAGGTTAGGCCATACTTCTGAGTTCATCCTAAAAAAAATATCTCCTGCTTCTCCTATTTAGTTGCATTTAAATGCTATTTCTTGTCTATGTGAAGCCTGTCATATGGGAAAGAACCACAAATTACCTTTTACCTTGTCAAAGAGAATTACTACTACACCTCTTCATATGGTGCATTGTGATATCTGGGGGCCAACACCAACTCCAAGCTCTCTTGGTTTCAAATACTATATTCTCTTAATTTATGACTACTCTAGGTATCACTGGATATATCCTCTAAAGAGCAGGGATGAGATATTATCATGTTTTCAACATTTTAAAACTACTTCTGAAAATGTACTATTTGTTTCTATCAAATATTTTCAGTGTGATAATGCACTTAAACTTGTTAAAGGACGGTTCAAAAATTTCCTAGATGAGTTTGAAATACTTTATAGAGTTCCATGTCCTCATTTACATCAGCAGAATGGCTTGGATGAGCGCAAACACAGGCATATTACAGAAATGGGCAACACGTTGTCCTTTCAAGCAAATCTTCCAAAATCATTTTGGTATGATTTATATCTGACAACAAATTATATCATTAATAGTCTGCTATCAAAGGTATTATATTTCAAATATCCTTATGAAATATTGTTTAATACCCTGCCAAATTATTCTTTCTTAAAGGTGTTTGGTTGCAATTATTATCCTAATATAGAAACATACATGGATGATAAACTTAGTCCCAAGTCAGCTAAGTGTGTTTTTCTAGGATATAACTCTATACATAAAGGGTATAAGTGCTATGATCTGTCTTCCAAGAAGACATATATATCATTACATGTAAATTTTGATAAGGAAAGTTTTCCATTCAAAAATACTTCAATTTCTTCTATATATGAAGAAGACTCAAGTTTGCAAGATACTTCGATTACTTACATTATGCCTGTAATTCAGAATAAATATGGAGCTGCTACTTTGGGTAATATTTTTACTATTGCTTACTTCTGAAGAAGTTCAAGCTGATCAATAGACTATTATGACAAGATCAAAGGCTGGAATTTCAAACTCTAAACAATTACCACCAGAAATTTGTTTCTCACAACACTATCAGGTATCTTCTCCATTATACTTTTACTGCTACGACATCTATTGTAGAACCTAAAATATATAAGACAACATCTAAGATTCCACAATTTGTTCAAGCCATGGACAATGAATACAATGCTCTTATAGAAAATGGAACATGTACTCTAGTGAAACCTGATCCTGGTTATAATGTTTTGTGAAAAAAATGGGTATACAAGATAAAGCTGAATGCAGATGGGTTAGTAAAAAGGTATAGTAGCAAAGGGTTATGATCAGAAAGATGGGATTGACTACTTTGAAACCTTTAATCCAGTTGTAAAAGCTACTACAATAAGGGTTGTTTTAACTATTGTAATTTCTAGACAATGGATGTTATGAAACTAGATGTTAGCAATGCCTTTCTACATGGCTTTCTTGAAGAAAATATCTATATGCATCAACCTAAAGGTTTCATAGATCCAAACAAACCTGAATATATGTGTAAGTTGAATAGAAGCCTATATGGACTCAAACAGGCTCCTAGAGCTTGGTTTGAGAGGTTTTGCGGAACACTATTTGAATTTGGCTTGTTCAGATCCTCTTGTGATCACTCAATGTTTGTTTACCAACATGGAAATTCTATGAAAGTTCTTTTGCTCTATGTTGATGACATTATGCTAGTGTGCTCATCAGAAAAATTGTCTACTACAATAATTCAAATTCTACAGAAGGTGTACCCATTAAAAGATCTTGGTTTGTTGCATTTCTTCTTAGGCACTGAAGCATTTTTTCTAGATAATTCAAAGAAATTCATTTATCACAGAAAAAGTATACTATTGATATGCTTCAGAAGTTTGATATGTTAAACTGCAAGCCAACTAAAACTCCAGTTACTCAAGGACCAAGATTATCAGATACAACTGGTATTGCTTTAACAAATACAAAAGGCTACAAAAGTATAATTAGAGGGTTATAATATCTTACAATTATTATACCAGATATATGTTATGCAGTGAACTATGTTTCATAGTTCATACATTCTCCAACTTATGGACATTTACTTCTTGTCAAGAGGATCTTCGGATACTTGAAAGGCACACTAGGGTCTAGAATTGTTCTTCATGCAGGTGATACTTCTTCAATATCTTCTTATTCTGATTCAGATTGGGATGGGTGCCCAGATACCAGAAGATCAACATCAGGATTGTGTGTTTACTTAGGTTCATCCATTGTTTCTTGGTCTTCAAAGAAACAACCTACAATCTCAAAGAAATCTGCTAAAGATGAATACAAGGCATTAGCTGTAGCTGCTGCAGTATGTATTTCATTTCTTCTTCATGAGCTTGGGGTGTCTATTCACGAACCATGTCTCTTTTTCTATGATAACACATCTGCAAACAGTTTAGCATGTAATCCAGTCTTCCATGCAAGAACAAAACATGTAGAAATAGATTACCACTTCATTAGAGATCTGGTAAGTTTTGGATTTTTCAAGATTCAATATGTACCATCTGCAAATCAGGTAGCTGACTTGTTCACTAAAGGTCTTTCATTTCCTGTCTTTCTCTCTTTGGTTGCCAAGCTTCTCAGTTTCCAACGTTATCATCTTGAGGGGGACTGTAAGAATGAGTAATTTAGTCTTGTGTAAGTGTGTGAGACACTTGTGTCTGTGAGTTGTGTAAGTGTGTGAGACACTTGTGTCTATGAGTGAGTATTATTAGAGTGTCACAATTTATTTTGTTTTCTCTTTACCTGTAACAACTGTATTAACAAAATATGTCTGGTTATGTTATTGTCTGAGCTGTGTAATTTCCTTTTATAAAAACTCAATCACTCACTTTAATTGCTTTACCAAAAATTATCAATAAAATTCTTATTATTATTCAAAGATTCTTTCACAGAGTTGGTAGTAAACTCTCCGTTATGAGTACCTAACCATCTTAACTTATTCCGCTGGTCACGATTTATATGTATTGCTTTAGTCCTCCTAGTTGTTTCCAATGAAAACAAACCATCAATCTTATGAGAATCCTAATTATCTAAATGATCCATGAGATCAGAAACTCTAGACAATTCACTATGATGCCAATCAAATTGAAAACCAGAGACAAAAATTCAAAATTATCAAGACCTATATGAACCGACTGACCATTTCCTATTTCCCAGATACTGTTGAGTTTCACACTATATGCCTAACACTCATACATGCTACTAACAAATTCTAAATCAACATATCATGACATGACATCTGATTTGCTAAAATTTCATGTCAATTACAGAAATAATTAAATGTAGAACATATTTAAACATATGGATATGATAACAATGTTAGCATATTAGCCTCTAATCATGCTTACTATTCATTCTATTAACTACAAAGCATGCTTTATGTAATCATGATCACCACTCATGCTGATATATATATAGTTTCTTTATGCTTTAGGATCATATATTCTATATTTAGGAATCGGTAATATCAAAGCAGATCGGAAATCATAAGTAAATACCTACATAACTTAGGTTGCTTCTCGAAAAAAGTGGAAATAAATACCATGTTGATACCTTAGGCTAATTCAGTTCAACTTAGGTTGTTGTCCCTTGTTGTAGACAATCACTAATAATAGATACTACAGGTTACGTTCTTCAGTTGGTAGTTTTTCATCCACATATATCACCTTATCTTTCTCAATAACAAATATAACTGAAAATGAGTCTAGAAGGGAGTCCACCTCCTACTATATATACACATGTCATCCACTCAGCTATCATGAGGTGGAGACACTTCCTTGACTTTAAACTATGATGCCATTAATTCCATGTTTTTTTTAAAGCATAAAGTATTATTAAACTACTAAAACGCTATTACATGAGGGTATAAGATACCCAAATAGTCAACAATTACAAATGGATCGATATGCTTAGAAACATGAGGATGGATTAGAATGTGAGCAGAAGTCTCCGGATCAGATTTGCATCGAGGGTAGATTTCGGAGTTGGCGATGATATAAAGGGTCCGTAAGCCGTCGATGATTGCTTTCCACAAGAAAAGTTGTACTTTTGGTGGAAAAAATGGTGCCCAAAGGAACTTTGATGTTGATAGCGGTTTCCGTTATAGTTGACCCAGGGTGCTAGTCAGGCATTTGTTTCCAGATTTTGTGGTGTATTTCCCGTATGTTACTTGTCTATCTTCTTGCTTTTCTGTTTGATCCATGGTGAACCTTGTGACTTGAGCCTTTAACTGAGAAATTGACATAATAAACTTACAGAAAGGAAAACACTGAAAGTAAATTACAGGACGAAATGCAATTACACTTGTTAACTTATACATACCAACACGCTAATGCAAGATAATACCAACTAATATAATGTAGCATATTTAACAAAAAGAGACTAAACAATTACACTTGCAAAATATAATTTCTAAGTTGACTATTATAATTGGTAGAAACTAAACCAAGAAACAAACAGAATGAGCCTAAACTATTACAATGCATATAGGTAAGTTGTAAAAGAAAGATGGTATCCACATGACCAAAAGATGTATCATGTTGTAAAAAGGATGTAATCTTGATTGTGGCATTTAGAACTTGGGATTTGCAATACAGTTCTTAATTCAAGTCTATACTGCAGATGTCGCTGGATCGTTGTGTTTCTGCTACTGCTTAGAATGCTTGTTTTTGCTTCTATAAACGAGACCCATATGCTCTAATGCCTTCATATTCCCCAGTTTGTTCAATGTTTAAGTCACAATAAGTAGGTTCAAAATCATTGTAATAATTACCTTGTCATAAATAATCTTCACTGGTTTCTATAGATGCATCATAAGGAACACCCAAAATAACACATGCCTTTTACAATAAACAAACTAATTTATGGTAAAGTTCGAACCTAATCAAGAAAATTGACACCCTTATCTTCTAGCAGACAACCCTCCTCTAGTCTTCCATACAACAAACTTCTAAAGAAAAATCAAGGCACAATTGATCTCGAAAAAAGTTTACACAAGAAGAAATAAAGACCCACCGACTAAACAGTTCTGCCCCCAAAAATGTGCAGAACCCATACGAACCGGTAGGTTAATGGAAGAATTAAGCGCCTTACAGGATCTAAGGAAAAGTCTTGATTAAGGATGGCAATGGGGCGGATATGGGTGAGGACCTTGAATCCCATCTCCTCCCGCTAAAAAAAAAA
>JAJJMC010011023.1:4469467-4508833 GCA_023531435.1 Papaver californicum | reverse complement strand
CAAGAATGTGTAGAACCCATACAAACTGGTGAGTTATTAGGATGAATTAAGCGCCTTACAAGATCCAGAAACATGGAAAATCGAGGTAAAATTGAGTAGTTAAAACACCATTCCAGAAGGGTGCATGGTGTTCAGGTATTGAGATAAAGGCTTGATAAGGTGTTTTACACATAACCTCAAAAAAACAAAAAAGAAGCTAAAAAAACAACATAAATAGGTAAAAAATTCAAAGGAATGGCTTAGGTTTTATAAAGTTTGAGGTTCTAATTGGTTACAGAAAGCAACAGGTCCCAAAGATTGTAATTGGGGAATCAGGTGAACAGAAGGAGATATTGTCTTAATCAGGGAGAGAAGATTTGCGACATGAATGGGTTTATAAAGTAACAATCTATTAATATCTAATACATATGAAATCAACTTTCAAGGGAGATGTGAGAACACTAATTAGCATCGCCCTCATCACCAAACTCAAATGAACTGATGAGATTATGATAATGGTAAGAAAAGTTCGTTCAAGACTTGTGAAGATTTGGATTTAAACCTAATTTCTAAGACTAAAAATAGCAAAACTCAAATAAAATTGATAACAAGGTTGAGAGAAAGTTGAGGCTAAGATTCCACTATTTTCCAATTTTTAAAGTGATTTAATTCAATAATATAATTATACAATTCTTACGTTTAAATAAATATTACCACATAATTATTGGAAAAATAGCTTCCTCCATCGCCTCAGCAATGGGGTTTAGCTCCTCATGTTGGAAACACGCTCAAAATTTGTATTCATTGCTCAAAAAGGTGTTTACAAGAAGAAAGGTATGTAACACAAAGAATTGAGACATTTATAAACATTACAAATAATGTTTTCTCTGTCGCTAAATGGTAGAAAAGATAACAGATTCTTTCACGACGTTGTTCTTCTTATTTACGACGTTGTTCATCTTATTTGCGACGTTGTTCTTCTTCTTCACCAGAAGCAAATTGGAAATTTCTGAAACCTTTTTTTTTTCAATTATAAGCTTTGCGACCTCCCCCAAACTCTCTATCCCCCTTTTGGAACTCGAACAACCCTTTTATACACTCCAAGCTAAATTATCTCCCAAGTTATCTTCCAATATTTTTTTCTTCTCTTCACGGGAAATAATCCTTCGGGATTGATTTCTTTCCTCTTTTTCCTCTTCTTTCTGTGTCCAAGAGTTATCAAAACTCTTTCTTAAACTAGGTAAAGTCAAATCAGAGAAGATTTTCCTCTTTTTAACCAAGTATCTTCAAAAAATAATATACGAGTATTACTTTGCTCTATTTTGCTTCAAATCGATGTTCCGACCCTATTTAACCGAATCAAACACATATACCAAACCTATTTCTCCATAACAGGCCCAAAACAATCCAAGCCCGTGATTGAATCTCACTAAAACTCTTCCGGATTCAAAACAGAAAATACCGCAGGTGAATGGTCTTTTTCCCGCCAAATTTCAGTTATGAAATGGTGAAGAAGGTGGAGTCCCCCTAACCATAGTAGGGGTCCCTTTAGCACTTTCCATGAGGGTGCCTGTTAACAATTTTGATGGGGTATTTTTAGCACTTTTTAGCCGATTTTTCCATGATTATTTATTCTTCCAAAAACACCTGCATACACATAAAATACCATAATAAGTACAAAATAAGTACTAACAATATAGAGAATTTGAGACCAAATCAGATATAAAAATGTGTCTATCAGGAACAAATAAAAATGAAAATCCATAAATCTTGAAATCACTAGCAGCGTCGAAGTTGAATCGAAATTAAAGACCATCGTTACAACAATACCACAATCAAATATATTAATAAGATTACATCATTGCAAGCGCTGTTGGATACAAGATCTAACTAAGAAAAGTGGAAAAAACCATTGTTACATATGAAGATTAGAATTTACAAGAGGAAAAAACCCCCAAAATACACGGTTTCTCAATAGGAAAACGAACATTTTCTCTCTCTCCTCATAGGTTTGATAGGCCTAATCCCATGGCAAACATAAACGACTAAGCTTTATGTAAATATATTGTTTTGTCTTTAGTACATGATCTAAACTTTAAGCATTATCCTTGACTACTAAGATTAGACTAATTAAATTCTATTAAACTAAATATGAGTTTAATATAATTTGTTGCCAGCTAGACCACTAAAATCTAACATTAATATTTTAATTTTGTAGTTGCCAAAAATGCTGGTTGTTACTATGTTTTGTCAATATATGAATATATTTTCGTCAAGAAAAAAAGAAGAAAGAAGAGTTGTCAGGCACACAACACACCTTGCATGCTTCAAAAAAAAAAACATATCGAAACACACCATTAACCGAGTCACCAAACATCTGTATGTCTTATGTAGCAATTTAGCTGAAGTTCATGTACAAATCTGCATGTCAGACGACGACATACACTTTTAAGTTTTATACACACTTTTGCCTACCCCTTATTAACATTTCTATTTATTCGAACTTTTGCAAATGTACGCAGCAATTTGGCTAAATTTCATGTATACAAATATGGATGTCAGACGACGACAAGTACTTTCGTGTTTTCTATATACTTTTGTCTTTCTTTCTTTCTTTTTTTTTTTTGTTTGTAGAAAAACGTAAAGACGAGAAGTTTGGGTAATGTATGTGTAGCTACACCAAAATAGCATGGTTGTTTCAAATAGGAAACTTGATTTGGCTCTCTGTTATAGTAGTTGTTACATGTTAGAGTCATGAATACGACATTAGTCATCCATTCTCCACCTCCTTTCTCTTTTTGATACAAAGTTCTGGTTTTGCCAAGCAAACCAAATATTCTTCTGGTGGAATCTCCAGTTATGTCTTACAAATAACCACGATGACCTTATTTTTCCTGATCGACAATCGAATGAAACAGTAGTTTTCAAGTTCTCCTTCTCTCTCTCTTGAATGGGCTCTCACATACTTTTTGCTAAAGCAAATAACATTTCTCGCAGTCTTTTTAATACTCTGTAAGTTTCTCTATATACTCGTCAGTGTGTTTTTCAGACCGGCTTTCTGTACTGCCGGAGTTGCTGAGATATTGAAGACAAATTAGCGACTAAGTGTTATTTATCAACATGTACTGCGTTCATGCATGATTAAACGCTTTTCCATCTTTTATGATCGAAAAATAATAACAAATACAAAGAGTGCAGTACAATTATTTTGGTTATTAATTATTTATTTTTTATCCATTCAATTTGACAGTCCATTAAGGAATTAGAATTGTGTATTAAGGAATTAAGGTCTAATATTAAAACAAAATTTAAGAATTATTACTTACTTATTACTGCTACTGCCTTAGATAATACGGATTGCAGAGGATGGCTTTGAAATACGGATTGCACGATATGGCATCAAAGGTAATCAAAATGTTACAGTTTTCTGTTCAAATACTTAAATATATAGCCAATTTAAACATTTTTCGTTTTACTTGTTTTTTCTCGTCTCATGTGCGCAATTTTCATAAGTCTGGGCCGGCCTCATTATTCTTTCTTAACAGGCTAAAAAACGATTATGCTTATATGGTGAGCCTAGAAAGTCTAGACTTGAAGGAAATATGGTTTCTGTTGCAAGCGATGGCTCGTTAGATATTAAAGGAAATCCTGCTTTGAAATCACATTCAGGAGGATGGAAAATAGCCAATCTCTTACTAGGTAAAACTGTTAGAAAATAATGCATTAAAAATCATAAGCTGAACTGGTTTCTTAAACCTTACATTTTTTTTTTGGTTTTATAGTGAATCAAGGACTAGCAACACTTGCTTTCTATGGAGTGAATTTAAACCTTGTTCTGTTCTTAACAAGGGTACTAGATCAAGATAGTGCCAAAGCTGCAACAAGCATTACTAATTGGGCAGGAACGGTTTATTTGTTCTCACTAGTTGGTGCATTCCTTAGTGATTCTTATTTCGGAAGGCACTTAACCTGTGCAATCTTTCAGCTGATCTTTATAGTGGTAATAATACAAACTATCAGAACAAGTTTTTAATCTATTTATTACTAATTTATTTTTACTTTTTAACTTCTTTTGATTTTTATTTTCAGGGTTTGTTTTCATTATCATTAACATCTTGGTTATTATTGATCAAGCCAGTGGGTTGTGGCGGTGTAACACTACCGTGTGCGCAACCTTCTTCGGTTGGTGTTGCAATCTTTTATTTTTCTATCTACCTAATTGCACTAGGCTATGGTGGATATCAACCAACTATTGCTACATTTGGAGCAGATCAATTTAATGAGTTGGACCCAGATGAAAGACAATCCAAAGCTGTCTTTTTCGGTTATTTTTACTGCGCATTAAACTTAGGATGCCTTTTTTCAGACACCGTGTTAGTCTTTTTTGAGGATTCCGGTCACTGGACCTGTGGGTTCATGATTTCAGTGGGTTCTGCTATTATTGGACTTCTTCTGTTCTGGCTAGGAGCTTCAAATTATCGCTATTTTCAACCAAGTGGAAATCCATTGACACGAGTAGCTCAAGTGTTTGTTGCTGCCATGAGAAAATGGATCATACCTCTTCCATTAAATGGTGATGGGCTCTATGAAATGGATCGTGAATCTGCTATCAAAGGGTGTAGGAAAATCCTTCATAGCAATGAATTTGGGTAAGTAATATATACTGTATCTGGGAGGATTTGATGGTTGATTTTGGGGTGTGCATGCACATCTCCTCAGTCCTCACCAAGGCTTTGTTACTGTCATCGAGATATGTTTCATTTTCAAAATTTGTAGCCCCGCGTCATCTTAAGTAGTTAGTTACCAGCGCTGATTTAGGTACTTCGTACAAGTGTGCGTGATCATGATAAAAGAAACATCCATTCGTTTGTCTATCTTCTGATCTCTACAAGATGGGTTGAAAGCATTGATTTGGGATTGGCAGCATTGGTTTCTTGTGATGGAAGAATGCGTCCTGAAAGGATCATTCTCAATTAGCGAGAATTAAGCCGTTGCATAATTTGCATGACCCTGTGCCTTCCTTAGAGCAAGAGATTTTGACACATACACGCATTCCTAATTTTTATGTATATATATGCTGGGTTAATTGTAACCGACTTATCTAAATTATCTCAACTAATTTCAGGTTCTTAGACAAGGCAGCAACGGTAAGCGAGAAGGATAACTTGTGTGAACAAAGCAATATAAATCCATGGCGGCTTTGTACAGTGACTCAAGTAGAAGAAGTTAAATGTGTGCTAAAAATGTTACCCATTTGGCTTTGCACCATAATTTATTCTGTCATATACACCCAAACGGACTCACTTTTTGTTGAGCAAGGAGCAGTCATGAGTACAAGAACCCCTTTCTTTCACTTAAAATTACCAGCTGCAAGTATGTCGGTTTTCAACATTATAAGTGTTCTTGTCTCCACTTTTGTTTATCGACAGTTTGTCCCATTTATCGCTAGATTCACAGGAAATCCTAATGGTTTAACAGAACTGCAGCGCATAGGAACTGGACTAGTAATAGGATTAGTAGCTATGGTGGCTGCAGGAATTACAGAAATTGAAAGACTAAAAAGATTAAATCCTGATACAAGCTCAAGTTCCTTAAGCATATTTTGGCAAATGCCACAGTACGCATTAGTTGGAGCCTCAGAGGTATTTATGTACGTAGGCCAATTGGAATTTTTTAACAGTCAAGCTCCGGATGGGATTAAGAGTTTTGGAAGCTCACTTTGTATGGCTTCAATGTCTCTGGGGAATTATCTAAGCAGTTTACTCGTTAGCATTGCAATGAGCATTACCAGAACGAAAAATAGACCGGGTTGGATTCCGAATGATCTTAACAAGGGTCACTTGGATAAATTTTACTTCGTTATCGCCATCCTAACAGCAATAAATTTTGTGATTTACATATTTTTAGCCAAGTGGTACAAAGGAATCAATCTTGAGAATAACAGCATTGAAAAGGCGGAAGTTAATCACTCGGAGGACATCGAAGAGGAGGAAAGAAACCAATCGGAAGAACAACGGGAGACGGTCCTGACGATCAGCAATACTCTAGTTAATTAGTCTGTATTTTGTGTGATTAATAAAAGAACATCAAAATTTCCAACAAAAAGTAAACTTGGTAATTGTTTAGCTATGCAACTGAGAAATGTTACAAACTACCACGAATACAAAGAGATTAGGTGTGTAAAGAGAAAAGAAGAGAGGAAAACAAAATTCATTTATGTCATCACATATGCATACTAACGGAAGTTCAATATGCAGCCTACTAACTCAAATAGACTCCTAAAATCACTTCTCTCATTTCCTCTTCTATTATAAGTAAAACCAGAGAACAACTATCCGTACAACAATGGAGTTTTCAAGAGCAGCAACTTCAGACCATTAAGTATACATATTTAGATAAGATCAAAGGATGTATTGAATGGTTCAGTGTGGGTTTTCATAATTTTGCAGGGAAGGAGCGAATCTGGAAAACCAAACATCTCTCAACTTCACAACCACTTCAGTAAGTTCTCTGCACAGCAGGTGTTTGACGGAGTGACTGAACTAAAACAGATCAGGATTTTCTTAGGAAGATGGTTAATTACAGCAAAGTAGTAGATAGGGAGGGCTTCATCACAGTAAAAAGAAGTAGATCAAGGCAAACTGAGAATATTCATTCAAGGGATAAAGGACACATGGGATTTCAAAGAAAAACTAAGAGTGAAGAAGGAAGATTTGTAACTGTGGAAAGAAAAGAGATAGGACGATCAAGGGAAAAAAAGGCATAAGGGATATAATCCATCTTGCAATCTGGGCAGGGAACATAAGACGATTTTGTTGGATTAGTTTCAAGACAGGTAGATGGCTACAAAGCTTGTTGAAGGAGGAGGCAGATGTCTGTGATGAAAAAAAAAGCTCCTGGAATTTCCATGAACAGGAAGAATGGTTGAATGCAACCCGAAGCGCAAATGAGTTTGGGGAGTTCATTTGCCTGAAAGTAGCTCATAACAGTCAGTTCCCATCAACATTGTTTTTCCCGGCCGGCAACAAGGGAGAAGGCTGGTGGAGAGTCAGCAATCTCCTAAAAGATTTAATGGGATTAGATCCAATTAGAGGAAAGAAACAGAACCCTGATAACCAAAAGGAGCGATATCAACAGGCCAAACCCCCGGATTCATGATCAACACTCTATATGGAAAAGAACAATGATTGCAGAGGTAAGCTCCTCAGAATGCTCCTGGAAAGGGGTGGGTTCTTGGATGATGCAGAAATTCGACTGGTCTCTGGGATTTGAGCTGCAACCATTAGACTGTAATAGAGCTATGTTCATCATCAACACTTTTGATGAATTCTACAGGATTAGGAGAATCAAAAGATGGACAGTAGGAGAAATAACCATCTTTATCTACCCCTGGAATGCGGGGTTTCAGCCAATCTTCATTGAAAAGGATCGACCGAAGCTAACTCCCAGGAAAGTATGGCGCCGGAAATCAGGTTTTTCAATCAGAGAAGAAGAAGACAATAGAACGCGTGGCAAAGATGTATTGGAAGACAACACTCGATTAGTTGGCAGCGGGTCAAAGGGTGAAGTATTGTCCAGCATGCCCAATCTCAATGCGTCACCTAGTATAGAGGTACAACAATGCTTTATTTCAAGTCCTGTTTGGATTTAGCCCAACGAAATTTTCAAGAGCAAATTATTGTGGGTCATTCGGATGGACCTGGGTTTGTTTTGTTGGGAAAGAAGGATAATGCTCATGGTCTATCTTTAGTGGGTTTGGAGGGCGCCACTCCACCAGGCCTGGCCACTTCTGATTCACTAGGCATGGTCGTTGTTGATTCACTAGCCCGGGCCACGGTTCCAGGCCTGACAGTCTCTAATTCTATTTCACCTATTCTTTCTACTCAACCCTCAAAAATAAAAAAACTCCTGATACCAATTCCGTTTTCTACAATTCCTCAACACTCCCTCAACTTTCAAAACCCCTGATACCAAATTTCACTCAAGATATTTCCTCTTTTTATATTGGAAGTCATATTTCCAATTCGGCCTCAATGGACAACTCCTCGTTGAGGAGCCTAAAGAAAAAGCTAAAATCTAAATTTTCCAAGAAAGCCCACTCTAGACAAGATTTGTCTATCTCTTCTAATTCCGAGGTCTCAAGCAAAAGATTAAAGAGAGTCATGGGGAGTGCCTCCAATTCCGGGCAACCAACCGATATTCCTCGACACACTCTAGATGACACTTTGGAGTTGGAAAATGGAATTCACGAGAAACTCAATCTTCTCTTCGTTAAACTCAATAAAAAAACGGTAGCTATTTGGGGATTGAATTCTCTAACAAAGAAATTGATTTTGTATCAAAGTCCATTCTTTCACACACGCATGCTTTTAAAGATGATTTGGACATAGGGGATAGCGCCTCAAACTAGCGCTTGTGGTATTGATTTTTTTTTGTTTTTCTTTGTGGGATATTTCGTTTAGTTTTTGATGTTTAAGATCATTTCTTGGAATGTTAACGTCCTTGGAGCCCCGGACAAGCGCTCCAAATTAAAAATTATTGTGAAAAGATGGAAGCCTTCAATTTTCATGATTCAAGAGACGAAGCTTAGTGTTTGTACGGATGTTATTGGGCAATGTTGGGGGCCATCTCCGTGTAATTGGATGGCAATTCCCTCTCTTGGAAGATCGGGAGGAATTTTGTTGGTATGGAACCCGGATATGATTGAAGTAGAAAACTCTCTTGAAGGCACTTTTTTCTTAAATATTCAATGTCGGAGCTTAGAAAATAATTCTCGATGGTTGCTATTCGGTGTTTATGGACCTTGCAATGCGAGAGAAAAGAAAAGCTTCCGTTTGGAGCTAGCTACTCTTCATGGTTATTGGATTGGGTTGCCTATATGCTTTGGTGGTGACTTCAAAGAGATTAGATTCATGGAGGAGCGAAGAGGTTGTAGTAGAGTTTCAAATTCAATGAGGCTCTTCAACGATCTTTGTATCGATCTTGATCTTGTGGAACTTCCCTTATCCGGCTCAAAGTACACTTGGGGTAGACCGCCCAATAAAAAAAGCAAGTTAGATCGTTTTCTATTCTCTTCGGATTGGGAGGATCTTTTTCCGAATCTTGCTCTCAAGAGACTCGCAAGACCTTTTTTGGATCACTACCCTATCGAGCTATGTTCGTTGGACTCGGATTGGGGCGCTCTCCCTTTCCGGTTTCAATTAGCTTGGCTTGAGGGAACTAATCTCATTCCTTTAATGAAGGATTGGTGGGAATCTTTCTCTTTTGTAGGTTCGGCCGGCGATTGCTTTGCAAAGAAACTTAACGCTCTTAAGGAAAAGTTGCGAGTGTGGAATAAAGAAGTGTTTGGGTGTATCGATAGGGCCTTAGACACGGCTCTTACCAAGTTACAAGAATTAGAGGATCTTGAGGATAATAAGGGTCTTTCCGTAGAAGAAGATGACTTGCTTGTGACGGCAAAAGTGAATTTCGATGTGGCTCATCATCGGCAAAGCATTATGTTGAAAGAAAAATCTAGAATTAGATATCTTAGAGACGGGGATCGAAACACTAATTTTTTTCATCGTGTGGTAAAGGGTCATCGAGCTTGAAACAACATCAACAACCTTAAAATTAATGCGACTTGGACCGAAAATAAAGAAACAATTAAATTGGGAATCACAAATCACTTTGAAGCGGCTTTCAAGGAAACCTCAAACAATCACCCGAGGATCAAAAATATGAGCCTAAAGCGCATCGATGCAAATGCTTGTATTTGGTTGGAGAGAGCCTTTACTGAAGAGGAAGTGGAGAATGCCATTAAAGGGTTAGGAAGTGACCGTGCTCCGGGGCCGGATGGCTACCCCATGAAGTTCTTCATTGTTTGTTGGGAATTCCTCAAAAAAGATTTGATGAAGATTTTCAAGGAATTCCATAGCCACAATGTTCTCCATTCTTCTTTAAAAAACAACTTTATTGCTCTCATTCCCAAGAAGCCGGGTGTGGAAGAAGTAAAAGATTTCCGACCAATTAGTCTCATTGGAGTGTCTACAAGATTGTTTCAAAGGTCTTAGCGGAGCGTTTAAAGGTTTTTCTTCCTTCTCTAATATCTCCTTCTCAATCTAGTTTTATTAAGGGAAGACAAATTCTTGATGGAGTGTTAATTGCAAACGAATGCGTTGATTCTAGACTTAGAAAAAACTCTTCGGGGTTGGTTTGCAAGCTTGATTTTGAGAAGGCTTTTGATAATGTAAATTGGAAATTCTTAAATGAAGTCCTCTTCAAAATGGGGTTTGGAAGCGTTTGGAGAGCTTGGATTAGAAATTGTTTAACCTTCTCAAAGTTCTCGGTTCTCGTGAATGGTTCTTCTTACGGATATTTTGGTAGCGAAAAGGTTTTGCGGCAAGGAGACCCACTCTCTCCATTTTTCTTCACAATTGTTGGCGAAGTTTTAAGTTGTATGTTGAGCAAAGCACAAGAACTCGATCAAATCTCGGGATTTTCGGTTAAGGAGGGGGGAACAAAAATAAATCGTTTGTAATTTGCCGATGATACTATTATCTTCCTAGAGGCCAAGGATGAACAAGTCGACGCCCTTCGTTATATTCTTCTTTGTTTTGAACTTACTTCGGGATTGAAAATTAACTTCTCCAAGAGTAGTTTAAATGGAATTGCGGTTGAAGAGGGAGCCAAAAACTATGCAAACATGTTGGGGGTGCAAATATGCAGACTTCCCTAGTATCTACCTTGGTATTCCATTGGGGATAAAGTAGGGGCTCCCAAAAGTGGAAAAAAATCCTTGAAGCTTGTGCGAAAAGAATTACCTCTTGGAACGGAAAAACGATAGCAAGAGGAGGAAAGTTAACCCTCATTAAGAGTGTCCTAACGAGCTTACCTATTTATTATCTCTATCTCTTTCTTGCCCCTTGTTCAATTACTAAGAAGCTAGATAAGGTTGTGAGGAATTTTTTATGGGATGATGATGAAAATAATAAAAGAATTCACAATGTGGAATGGAATTTGGTGGCAAAACCGAAGATAAAAGGGGGCCTTGGCATAAGAAGAACTAAGAAAATGAACTCGGCTTTGTTTAAAAAATGGTGGTGGCGTTTTGGAGTAGAAAAAAATGCATTATGGAGGAAGATCATAGTGGAAAAGTTCGGTGAAAATCACATCGGTTGGGAAAATCTCCAACCAAAGGGATGCAAAGGAGGTAGTCCTTGGTTTAATATATACAAAGAGCTTGATGATTTCAAAAAAGGGATTAGATACAAAGTTGGCGAAGGAAAGGAAACTAGATTTTGGGAAGACGTTTGGCTTGGCGAAAGGAGGTTATGCGACTTATTTCCAATGGCTTATGAAGCCTCAAGGACCAAGGACGTTGTGGTGGCTAGTTTGTATGAAGTGGTAGGCGATAGTATTCGGTGGAAGTTTATGTCTCGAAGAAGGTACTCTACTCCCATCTCTAGTGAAGTTTCAACCATTTCCAATCTTCTCACCTCTTTCCCCATTCAAGAAGGTATTGAGGATAACCGAATTTGGGTTAGAAAATGTGCACGGCCACTATACGGTTAAAGAATAGGAAAGAACAAGAGCAAAACGAACCAAATTACTCTTCCGAGATTGTTTGGAGCCGGGACTACCCTTGCAAAATTAACTTCTTTATTTGGCTCCTCACTCATGATAGGATAATGACAAAGGATAAGCTTATAAGAAGGGGAATGAAGGTTTCTACTATTTGTTGTTTTTGTGAAGAAGACGACGAGACTAGCGCACACTTATTCTATGAGTGATGGAGGATTCGACGGATATGGGAGTACTTTGTAGAAGGTTGTAGGGGACGTTGGAATTATACTTCTAATATAACTCTAAATGTTAAGTCTTGGAATTATAATTGGGGAGACGAAAGACTCAATAAAATTTGGAGAAACGTCCCGGTCTCAATTTGGTGGTGCATATGGAAAGAACAAAACGCAAGGCTCTTCCATAACAAAAAGAAACCGTTGGAAAACCTTATTAGAAATGTTAAACTTCAAGCGTTCTTTTGGGCCGAAGCTAATATAAGAATGTTAGGTCTAACGGCAAATATGATATAGCCTTATGGGATTCTATTTTTCGGCCCCCGTAGTCTTGGGTCTTTTTCTCTCTTCGATTCTTTCTTTCTCCGGCTATTTTTGTATTCATTGGGTTGAAGTACCCCTCTTAAGTACCTTCTCTCTTTAATGAATTTCCTTTTGATTGATCAAAAAATTTATGTCATCACATATAATCGGACTAAGTTGTTTCTTTGTCGTTTCAGAATGGTTATGTGGGAGATGTAGACCTCAATCCTTTACCACAATGGTAACAGAGAAAATGATTAATTTGCTAGAGACGATTCAAAGGAAAGTTGATTATGGAAACGCGAAAACGCGCACAGCCAACGGTTGTTATTACCCTACATAGTTGGCCAGTACTTGATAAAGGGCCTTGTCTTCATAATCAATGGCTGCTATACTATTTGCTTATGTGCAGCTTGCGTGTAAAAGCATAAAAGAAAAACCTATTACGATTATTAGTGAAGGTGGAGGAAGATGTAAGTAATACGTTTCTTGACGGTCGTCATCTCATCAGAGTAAGGTAGACATACTGCAAAACATGGTCTATACCGAGACTGTTGATGTTTATCAGAGTTTATTTGTGTGCTTTTTGGCACACGACGTATATAATAAAAACTAAAAAGTTGGGCTAAGTGTCACGTCCTCTACATTGTAATTTGATTAAATGAAAATTGTCTTCTTTTTCGCTGAAAATATCTTATCAGTGTTGATGAGAAAGACCGGAAGATGTTAGCTAGTGAGTGGCAGACCAGTTGATGTATAAAGCCAATAAAAGTATAAGATTTGAAATGGAATTGCAGATGTAATTAGGAAGTGACACTCCTCTCGTTTTCCTTATGATAAGTCATGCCTCATTTAAACAGTAGTATCTTAGTGATCAGTACTATCACTTTTTATTAGGACTTCACAATTTTTTTCTTTCTCATATCTAAACCTTCTCTTGTAACGAAATAAAAACCAATGAACAATGATCATATTCTTTTTCTTCTTATTTCCAAAGATAAGATTTGATGGGTTATATGCTTGCTTACATGGTACACATCAACTGATAATATGTAAATGTTGTTCACAAAAATGAGACCCGATAATCGTTCTTGTGCATAGACCGATTAAACACTGTTTTTTTTTTGAACAGAAGAATCTCCGATGAGAGTATGCTTGAGGTGATTGAAAACAAAAGTTTTGTACAAATTATATCTTGGCAGACTTTCAGCCAAACGATACATGTCACAGGTCTGGATTCATTATTAAAAGTAGTGTATTAATATCAGGTTGAGGTCATTTAAGTTGACCCCAAGTATCATCACCTTCTAGTGCCATCGACCTTAATGGCAGACAATGAGTACAGTTTCAATTTGTTATTTGAACAAAATGGATAGGCAGTCTACAGTTTGATAAGCAGTGACACTTGGGGTATTTATTTAGTACCTCTCCAGTCTTATTCTTCTTCTCGTATTCAATCTTCATATGAATTTGGATTTGTTAGGTTTCATCATTTTTCTTTTCTTATCTCCCTTAAAATAAGAATAAATATCAGTTTCCGAATTGACAAACAACTTTCGGATAATCGGCTACAACAATATAATATTAGAAAACAAAGTAACCCGTAACGTTCATCCAGTTGATACATATCCAGTCCAACAAAAGGGTAATTACATCCTTTTTGATTATTTTTGGTTAGGTTTTTTCCCTACTCACAAATCGGTCCAAATTATTCCAAGTTTAAAAAAATTGTGGAATGTTAACTCTAATAACGATTTCTAAGTTGGGGTGAAATGATATGGAAACTAAACAAAAGCGAGATTAGGAAGGAACGATGTTCAACGTAAAAGAGATTGACGCTCATTTTTGTGATTGCTTTTGTTTCTAATTATAATTGTCTCTTTCTAACCTTTGATTTTATGGAACAAAGATGGAACGTCAATCCTTTTAACGTTTCAAAACATATTTTAGTTTTAACCATTAGACTTAATCAGTTTACGAGGTAACATTGAACTTGAAGATGGAAGTTTTCAACCGTAAAACTCGCTCTTACATATAATATTACCGTTCTTGGGCGAGCCAACTGGGTACAGGTTCTACACATTCAATTGACAGATGATGTTATATTGGGATATATATTTTAAAAAGAATTTTTGTACATTTATATTAACATTTAACTTTTAGTCTAGTAGTAAAGGATTTCAGGTCTTGTAAGAGCAAAGTCAGTGGGGTTGGTATATTGGCTAATTTGTCAATTATCACCCCACAGTGAGATTGGCAAACTCAAAATTTGGGTTGGAAAATTGGTATTTGTAGGAGTTTGCCAATCGAGGTGCTAGCTGAGTCAATCGACTCGGTTAGAGATGATCGCATCAGGTTGGGCCGAGCGGCTCAATCTGATTCGACAATGGTTGAATCTCAACAATTCTCAGTTTTCTTCCTATAAATTCAAACATTTTCAACTCCAAAATCACACCTTCTCCACTTAAAAATTCTTCTACTTTCACTTCAAGCTTAATCTTTCCATCTTAAACTCTTGTTCTCCACTTCTGTTCAAAAAAATTCGGAAAAAAATGGAAAAAATCGCAACCCAACTTGATTTTTATGGAGTCATACGCGAAGATGCTATTAGTAAGTATGTGATGGTTATAAGAAAATTGAGAATGATAAAAAAACACATAGGTCTTCAAGTTTTAGATGTTAACCAAGTCAAATATGCAGCTATAAGAAAAAGAAGAGTTCAAGGCAAAAAAATCGAAGGAAAAGAAAATTTGAAAGTTAACCGTAAGAATGGTCACAAAAACCTCAAAAAATCTTCTCAAGAGCGCATTGAATGGAAGATCCGTCAAATAAAAATAAACATGAGGCCTAATATTGTCACTGATTTTTACCGAAGTGTTTATTTAATTTAAGTTTTTATCACTGCTCTAGTTTATATCTTGTAAAAGAGCGCATTACATTAAATTAATATAATGAAGATTGATATTTTAATATGATTTTAGTTAATTAAATCCAATTATTAAGCTTATTTATGTTGAAGTTTTGTTCCGAGAAGTTCGAGAACTCTCCATAACATAACTTAGGGTGTTTTCCAAGTTTAAGATTTCCTAATTAAGGTATGAGGCTATTTTTAGGAGTTCTAAGACTTGGGAACAAGGTTGTAACTACTATATAAAAGGGCTTATGTGGTGAAGAGAAATTACTCTCTTGTAGAATCCTCTCAAGAACGAGACAGATCGAGGGCCACAACCATTGTGTCATACAATGGTAGATGAGGAAAAATCTATGTAAGAAGAGAGACTTGTAAAAGAGCGGATACGGGAAAAATTTAGTATTTCTAGGGTTCATGTGGGAGAAGCTAGAATTTATGATGTTCTTCATGTTCTTGTCTAAAGTCGAAGCAACCATGGAAATGAAGATTTATGGAATAAGAAGAACAAAGGAAGAGGTAAACTTTTCGTAATATTTCTTATTGTTTCTAAGTCGTTTATCGCTAGTGGGTTACATAACTAGTTGATTATATGAAGTGTGTCGATGTAATAACTTCTTATGTTAATGGAAGATTCTAGGGTGGTTTTGGCAATGGATGTAGCCTACAAAAGGTAAGTGAATCACGTAATCTTTGTGTCGTATGTGATTGTTTATTATCGTATTAGTTATATTCTTGCTAGTATTATCAACCATGCTAATCTAAAGATGTAAGTAAAAGATTCGAGCTGAATTATCTAAAGTAGGATGTTTCATGGAATTTACTTCTACGGAAACATACCGGTTCGAGATGAATGTAACCTCGGTTTCCCGATAATTTATTCTTTATGAAATCAAATTATATTTACTTAAGAATTTAAAATTGAATTAGTTTATTGTTAAAATCATAACTAGCCGTTTGATTAAACCTACATGAAAGGATGTGATCGAAATTATAAATTATATAGTCGTTGTCGTCACAAACTGAGACGATCGGCCTAGGTTGAGCCGACAACGACTATAAAATAGTTTATAAATTCAACTATTTTCACTTTCCAAATCACACCTTCTCCAACTTCTTTTACACCCATATGGCTCAACCGTATATTAATCTGGTGGAGTTTACCATTGATGACAATCTGTCTCTATGTAGAAACTTTGTTATATGTAATCCGGCAAGGGATGCAAAATGATGGCAAAATGGTTTAGTGAGTATGAGTTACTGGAGAAGAATCTATGAAAACTTTTACACTGACACTGGTAGCCCGAATAACCGTAATGTACCTAGGTTGTTTTGTCAATATCAAACTATAAGAAGACAAGTGGAAAAATTTATAGCTTTAGTTCAGGTTGTTAATCGATATCGATTAAGGGTGAAACTAATGTTGAGGTTGTATTGCGAGCTCGAGAAGAATGGCGAAGATGGAAAAAGAAAATTTGTACTTATAAAGCTCATTATGCAATCTTGAAGGATTCTTTGATTGCACGTATGAAATTTTAAAAGAACCCTATTATTGGAGTTGCATAACTTGGCTCTTAGGAGCTGCATTGGATTCAAATATCTTAAATATGGATGAGGGACCTAATCTATAGTGAAAGTCAAAAATACTCTTTCTCCATAAATAAACCTAGATCTAACAACTATTCATTGATTTTTTTTTTATTATTATTTTCCTTCTCTTCTCTTTCATGATTTATGACGAAATCCAAAAAAATAAGCTAATAATAAATAAATAAAATAAATCAATTTCAGTTTCAGGAACTACTTACAACTAGGAATAGATGAACTCCTAGCCGTAAACACTCACTACGGCTAGGAGTTCATCTTTTCTTGACCGTAAGTAGTCTATCTACGGTTAGGAAAATAATGAATTCTTAGCCGTTGGGTATTTTACGGCTGATATAAACTTAGTTATTTTTCTACGGCTAGGAATTAATCATTTCTCAGCCGTAGAATAGTAATTTTTTGTTGTTTACGGCTGGAAAATGATAAATTTCTCATTGTCATACCAAGTACAAGCCTATTACGGCTAGGAATTAATCTGTAAATGAATCACTTACGACTAGAAATTAATCATTGTCTAGCCATAAATTATTATTTACGACTAGGAAATGATTAATTCTTAGTCGATTCATTTTCATATATAGGCTTATTACGGCTAGGAACTGATGAATTCATAGTCGTAAATAAACTTTTTATGGCTAGCAATTAATTATTTTCCAGCCATAATTTGTTACTTACGGCTGGGAATGATTAATTCCTAGCCGTAAATATTTCTGAAAATGGAAAATTAAAAGGAACGTATGCCCCTTTTGTTGATTTTAAAAATTATTTTTTTATTAATCTAATCCAATCACTAATCTTAATTAGTTTACAAGGTGAATTCTCCCACCCCACACCCTCAAAAATCAATCGTCATATATTTACTTCTATTTTATTTAATTTATAAGATTTTTTTTTTATTTTCCACTTTATATGAAAAAGAGTTGCATCAGCAAGTTCGAGTTACAGAGAGATTCTTTGCAATGGCTAGGATGAGTGTCTACTGTAGATTTAGTTCTTGATGTTATTGGAAGTTTCAAAATATATACTTTGAGATTCTAAGACATCATAAAGGTATGAGAAAGATCTTGGAAATCGTCTGTTTGGTGTAGGCCCCTATCCCCAAAATTTTGTCACGGTTTAACACAGAGCCGTCAAAACTCAAAGTTAAGCATGTTTTTAATGTTCCCCAGATTTTTATAGTAGACTTGTCTTAGTATTTTGAATGATTAAGTTTTGAGGGAGTGCTTGAATTTGCTTACACCAGTTTGTTGGAAAGATATGTGCAAGCTAGAGAGTAACACAACCTAAGAAAATCGAGATGCATTGATAGTTTTGGAATCCGATACCAGGACTAGCCTGGTAAAAAACCTAATAAAAAATATCCAAAGTGTCACGGGCTAAGATTTTGGACTAGACCGTGCGGCACTTGAACTCTTCAAGTAAGCCTAAAAGAACACAAGAGAATTAGAGACTTAGAGATTTTAAGTGGGAGAGAGTATTTGATTATAAGAAAGAGAATGTTACAATTGCTTAAGAGCTTGTTGGTGGATAATTTGAGCAAATGATCTCTCCACCTTATATAGTATGCTATGGAGGATTCTAGAACATGTTCTAGAATCATCATCTTCTAGAGTATTATATACTTTATAAGAATATACAAGGGAATATTCCTTATCCAAGAATATTCTAGAATATGTGGACTTCTCTAATCTTCTAGGATCTTCTAATGGACCTAGAATCTTATCATGGGCCAACCCAATATGTGGGAAAATGGATGGGCCGTGACATTCTCCTCCACCTATTCTCGCGACGCCCTCGTCGCGGCTTGATTGTGAAACTGGTTGATCGCATCCTTGAATTGCCAGAGAGACGCTTCGGGCTCCCATGTTCCTTCTTGTATGGATGCATCTTTCCACTTCACTAAGTATTCTTTGCAAGGCGGCACTCCCTTCCTTCGAACAATCCGGTCAGCTAGTATCTTGTCTACAGCTTTGTCGAAAGAAGTTGTAATGAGAGGTGCACGTCTTGATACTCTCCGACTCACGTCTTCCTCGTCCTTGTTGAACGCCTTTAGATTTCTCGCGTGGAAGACGGGATGGATTTTTATTTTTGATGGGGGCTCCACTCTGTAGGAAGCTTTGCCCACTTTGGCTAGTACTTTGAACGACCCTTCGTACTTGCGTAACAAGTCTTTGTGTAGCGGCCGAGTGTACTTGAATTGTTGGGGCAGAAGCTTGACAAACACCATGTCACCATCTTGGAACTCCACATGCCGCCTCTTTTCGACCCACTTCTTCATTTTCTTAGCCGCCTTCATCAATTGGGCGTGTGCTAAGTCTCTTTGTTGCTGCCAATCCTTCGCGGTCTTGTATGCTCCGGGGCAAGCACCTGCATAAGAAGTGGCCAAAGTACTTGGCGTCAAGGGTTGCTTCTTCAATTTAGTCACCTTCGGTGGGGACCTTTGATAAGGTGGTTTTGTGGGAGGTTTAGCGCCAGGCTCCAGCTGGATCGCATGATCGATCTCCCTTCTTAGCGGCAACTTCTTGGCAGCTCCTTCGGCATCGCGTCCTCGAACTCTTAGAGAACCTTCTTCATGCCTTTCGGAACTTCTTCAACTTGGGTAGTCGGTTCCTCCTCCTTCATTGTTGCTATGAATGTTACCTCACCCTTCTTAAACCCTTCTGGAAGTTGTAGCGCCGAGAACACCGTGGTCTTCTTCTTCTCCCTAGTCACCGGGATAAGGTGTGTTGATTTTTCTCCGAATATAAACAAGGATTCAAAAGGTGGCATTGGAATGGCACGTTGTTCGGACATGAAATCCATCCCCAACACCATGTCAAGGTCATCCATAGGGATCACCGAGAAATTGACAGATCCCGCCCACTTATCGAGATGCATCTCCACACCACGTGCCACGCCTACTAGTGGCTTCGCATCTGAGTTCACCGCCTTCACAGTACCTCCTCCTTTATCGAACTTCATACCTAGCCGTAATGCTTCTTTCTTGGACACGAAGTTGTGTGTGGCTCCCGTATCCACTAAGGCGCAGAAGGTCTTCCCATTCACCTTAACGTCTACGAACATGAAAGTCTTGTCCTTTCTCTTGGATTTCTCCGTCTTAGCTTGGACACTGCTTAGAACTTGGAGCGAACTCATCATGGAATCCCATTCCTCGTCGGATCCATTTTCCTCCATCAACGCACTAAGTTTACCCTTCATCGGGAAATCACGGACTTTATGATCTCCATCATATAAGAAGCAAGAGTAGGAGGGCTTACCTTTATCTTTATGCTCGGAAGTTTTGTCTCTCCACGAAAGATACTTTTTTGAGGTATGCTTGTCTCTATCCTCCTTCGCTTCCCCACCTTTGGTATGGTGACTTATTGAAGTCTTCCCTCTTTCTTCGAAGATTGGCCTTGTATTCTCGATCAAAGTCTCGGCTACAGCTATTGCCTCATTCAGCGTTTGCACATGACGGCGATCCAGCTCTTGTTTACCCATGGATTTGCTCCGCACAAGAAGTTAAAGAGCTTCTCTTCCTCAGACAGGTTGGGTATTCCTAGCAACAAGTTTGTATACGTCTCGGTAAACTCTTTGGTTGTACCCGTTTGAAAAAGATACTTCAACTTCGCTCTTGCTTCATAAGCCGCATTCTCCGGGTAGAAGTATTTCTTAAGATCGGCTTTAAAAGCTGACCAAGTAGTGATAGTAGCCATACCTTGTTGAATCTCTTGGCTTCGAAGTCTCCACCATGCTAAGGCGTTCTCCGTGAGAAACACCGTATCTCTTTTTATCTTCCTTGCATCATCCTTCATCTCCAGGTGTTCGAAATACCTTTCGCAACTCCATATGAAAGTATCAATCTCCTTCGCGTCTCTTTTCCCATTATACAGTGTTGGCTTGGGAGCATTCTCTCTTGAGAGTCTGCTTGGCCCCTCGTGCATGGCTTGGTTTATGGCAGCCCTTTTGCACAATACCAATTCTCCTTTCACCGCCTCTAGCTCTTGCTCAACTGATAACAATTTGGCCTTCACCTCCTCCACGGCATCCTCCACCGCATCTTGGATTCGAGCTTCTGCGTCCATCTTGATACCGTCCACCGCCTTGCTTATGGCCTCCTCGAAGGTATCTTTCCACCCTTCAAGAGTTTCCTTCGTTAGAAACTCTTCCTCGGCGCGTATAAGGAAATCGCTCACTCGCTTTTCCATACGTACCATTCTTGCCTCAAGACTTTTTTGCGTATCCTTGGAATTGCCCCTTTTCTTGGCCTGGACATCGACACCTTTCTCCACGGTGTTGTTGCTATTAACGTCAGCCATTCTTGAGTCTTAAGCTTCGCTCTGATACCAACTGTCACGGGATAAGATTTTGGACTAGACCGTGCGGCACTTGAACTCTTCAAGTAAGCCTAAAAGAACACAAGAGAATTGGAGACTTAGAGATTTTAAGTGAGAGAGAGTATTTGATTATAAGAAAGAGAATGTTACAATTGCTTAAGAGCTTGTTGGTGGATGATTTGAGCAAATGAGCTCTCCACCTTATATAGTATGCTATGGAGGATTCTAGAACATGTTCTAGAATCATCATCTTCTAGAGTATTATATACTTTACAAGAATATACAAGGGAATATTCCTTATCCAAGAATATTCTAGAATACGTGGACTTCTCTAATCTTCTAGGCTCTTCTAATGGACCTAGACTCTTGTCATGGGCCAACCCAATATGTGGAAAAATGGGTAGGCCGTGACAAAAGGTTCCTCTTTTCTACTTTCGGGTCCTGTCTTTTTAGTTTTCATTTTGCTTCGCCATTAAATTTTCTTATTTGCATTTCAAAAAGAGCATCATGTCCTGATACTATTTTTATTCAGCAGAGAACTTGGAAGGACATTTGGTTTTTCATGTTCTGATGAACCTGCAAAGGGGGACCCTGAGTATAGTGTACCTGAATGCTATTATACAAAACAACCACCTGTACCACAAGTGAGTCACATTTACAGTTAATAGTTTCATTGAGTTTTTTTTTTGTATACGGCGTCCGGAATCCCATAGATTCACCAGGTGAATGTTGTAAGATAGATCAATTTTCTTGTATCCATCTCCTCGTGCATTCAAATCTATCTAATGACATTCATATGGAGGCTGTTAGATTTCAATCATAATAGTACAGAAAGGAGTGATAGAGAGATTAAAACACTCAAATAAAATCTACATTGATAATCTTCTGCATAGTTTTTCACATTAACATAAAAGCCTATAAATAGGCTTATAGGCATTACAAGAATATCTCCACTAACCCGTTAAACTAAAACTTCTACCATTTAGCCATTATTCTACTAACTTCTAATTAATATGAATTATTCTCACAACTAAAACCGTTCAACATTAGTTCCAAATATTAGGGTGATTCACCTGTTTTACAATTAGACCAAATCAAACCTAACCTAAATCCTAAACGTGTTTGGATTATAATTCTAACAGAGGCTCCATGAAACCCTAAGTCTTGCTCTTCCTTGGCAGCCTTCTTACAAATTTTAACCTCTATTTGTCTGTATAACAATCATTCTTTAAGAAGTTCAAGTTGGAGACTCTGTTTTAATGATTAAATTGATTTTATTATGTTTGTCTGCAAACTGTGAAAACTTCAGGTTGCAGAGTTGGATAATTTTACTATGATTGCAAGCTGACATTCTTTGTGGTTCCTACTTCAGATGTTGCAAAAATCAAAGGACGAAGCATTTCGTCTCCAAACAGTGAACAACAAACTCTGCCATGAACAAGTTGTTGATGGAGGAGAACGATCGGCTTCAGAAGTAATATTTTTAAACATTTTCTTCTTCATTTGATTTCTTGTTTAATATCTTCAATGAGTTAATACTGGGTGTGATCCATGTATGTTCTTTAGTTCATTAATTGAAAGTTGAAACTACTGTGTCATTTGTAGTTAAGAGATACTCCAATTTAGTGATCCCTTTGATTCTCTTTCAAAATTCAAAACCCTATATAATAAGAAATGATGATCTTCGTGGTGATGATTAATCAAATATATCTTTGTTTGTTGTAATTCCTTCTTCTATATGGATAAATTGGGTTCTCCATATCATCTAGAATGGTCTGCAGGTGTAGAGAAGGTGATGGTCCATAAAGTCCTGCAAGAAAGGGATTAATGCTTGTGGCCTGCGATAATGCCCGTAGCTGTTCAGTGTATATACGTCTAGTCAATTGATCTCTTAACTCCAACTAATTCATATGTTCTACCAATTGCTCATAAGAGCCGGATATAAGAATTAGTTCGTTCCATACATTCTGAGACAATTGGAATTGTCTGAGGCTCTCATTGTAGATTATAGGTCTCAATCTCCCAACTCAATTCCGAAAAATCGGACCCAACTGATGAAGAACAAGGTGCAAAAGGTCCTCTTGGAGGGATGATGAAGTAGAAGCTTCTGCCGAAGGATAAACGACAAATTGTGGAACCGATGGTGGTGGTTGTGTCGGTAGAGGCAATCCAGAGATTCGTTTTCCTATTGGGGGAATATCCATCCCATAATGTTCATAACATATATATTAATTATCGTCTCCACCACTGATTTGTACCATCGGTCGTATTCAGCTTCGTCACAAAGTTCCCAGACTTAATCATACCTTTTCCATCCACTATTCCTTCTTCTTATGTAATCCGATACCATATGCACCAACTAACTTTCTAGTACATCTCTCTCAAAAAAAATAGACACTAATAGCTCTGAATTGACTGTAAAGCAACACGCTGCAGTGAAAATTCTCTGATCCCAAGGGCTACATCAGAACGTAATTCCTCATAATCCTCATAAGGGTTCCAAATAAAATTGTGTCGTCTCGTAAGATTCATTTGGGTTCTCCACATATGTATATTATGTCGCTCAGTGGTGTTTTGATTCTTCTTATCCCAGTTATCGGCTTCAAACTTTACTACAAATGGGAAAAACTTTTTAATATACTCGTGGAGTCTTGGTAAACTAATATTGGTATATGTATACCACCAAATATGAAGTAAAACAACATACAATTAGTTTAACTTGCTATAAATATTTGTAAACTTATATAAAATTGTACGATTAGTTTATCATATTTACCTCAAGGACTCCCCATACACCTTCGATGCGTGGCTCTCCCGAGCATGCGACATCGACAAAAAAAATATAGCTCGACCAATATAGCTGACCCCCAACCACAACTGACAGCCTTTTCCAAATCTTGCAATTTCTCTAGCCATCCTACTAAAGTCTAAAACACAACTATTTGCATTGGGGAAAAAACACACAACAGTTACCCATAAAATAAAAACCTTGGCAATTTCTGTAGCGTATTCCTGGTCTAGATTTTCTCTTACACTATCTTCGTATAATTTATTGTTTATAAATACCTTTAAACCTGCATTAGGAATTCCCAAAGCTCTTAGATCGCTATGCTTGCGTGGCGTTACGGAAAAATACAAAGGAAGGTCATCTTTATATCGTTCATTTGCTAACCATTTTTGTTGGTCAAATGGAACACTATCTTCCTGACCGAAAGGTATCCCAAGTAGAAAATACAAATTTAATGGTGTTATTCCTTATAAAAACATTACAATTGTTAATTTCATATATGAATTATATTTTTGCATAAAAAATATAAATCAAAATATACTACATACCTATTTCGAAGTCATCAAAATGAAACGTGTGTGTAGTATACCGCCAACGTTCCAATATCATATGTATGAATTTGGTCGAATGTTTCTTGTCTCCATATGGTACAAAGTCATCCAAGGAAATCTATTCACAATAATTCTAGCACTTTCGGGAAGAGAATCATAAACTAGTTTAATTTTAAACCAACCACTCTTGATTTTTAATGCCTGGCATCTCGCTCTGTTATTGAAGATGCATGACCTTGAATCGTGGATAATTCTCGTCTGGAAACTAAATTGGGATTGTTTTCTTCATCCGAAGTATCTTGTTGAGTCGGTAGAGGTTGACTATACCTATTTCTAGGTGGTTTCTATTTCTAGTTCGACTAATATTTTGAGATTGTGACATTGTAATTTTGAAAATAAATAAATTAGAGAAGCGGAATATGAAGAGTTTTTAATGGTGAATATATTAGAGAAGATTGTAAAGAAGATTGAGTTTGGTGTGAGTAGAGAAGATAGATTTTGGGTTGTATTATAGGAGTGAAATTATATCCGTTGGATTTGACCGTCGAGATTCGACCGTTGTCGAGGGAGATTGATCCGCTCGGCTCAGATTGAGTTGCACCGAGGCTCATATCAGTCTGGGCCGAGCGTCTCAATATGCCTCGATCGGTTCATTACGCATTGTTTAGCCAATTCCCCACTGCCCAAAATCGAGTTTTCCTATCCTCTTGGTTTGGCAAATTAGCATATATGTCAATGTCCACTGGAATTGCTCTAAGGTTGGTCACAAGTTCAAACCTCTTCCCCAACTGATTGGATTATATATGCACATATCCGTATGTGTATAACATTAGTCCGGGAGCGGAGTCTTGGAAGGTCTCTTGAATTCGGAAAGTTTTTTTTTGTTGTTTTTGAAATATATTTTCAAACGTTTTTATAGCCTTTATTACCTGATTAAATAACATTAACGTTTGTTGACTGTTTTTATTATGGTAATTAAAACAAGATATTCTCATTAATTTCATTTTGATGGCTAGATTATAAACAACTTGTTTTGAGAACAAAAATTATGAGTTTTTCAACTATTGTTTTTGTGAATCAAGAGACTAGGGTTTTGAGCAAGATTAGAAAGAGTGAAAGTATTCAATCTCTCATAGTGTGCGTGAGAGATTGAAAGAGAGTTTTCTCAGCTGTTTTATCCTGGGGACGTTGTGACGAAGAAAGAACTGCTTGTATAAAATTCAAGGTAGAGCCACGAAACATCTTAAAGAAAACGACATGGTCGTAACTCAACCGTCATCTTTTTTGTGTTTAATCTTTATTTGCAGATGTAAAATCAGCTATTGTTCTAACATGTTAGCTAAATTTTAAATAGTTGGCCAATTTATTTCTTTCTCTAGGACGTGTCGTAAAGTCAGCTAAATATTTTTACTCTTCTACTCTTTTAAAAGTGTTCCCGCTCTATTGATCACTCATGATTTACTTGAAAACCATCTCTCGTAATTGACTATAGAATTGTCTGTACCAAGTTATAATTACTCGAACAGACCAGAAGAACACTATGTATTTCTGGCGATGCTTAATACTTAGAAAAATCAGAAGAATTGTGTCCTAATGTCGTTGTATCAACTGAATGAAGATATCTGTTAGTCCCAACAGACACTTCCTGGAACATGAACCTCCTTGCACACAGACTTTCCAATATATGGGCCTCCAAGGGCAAGGGATGTGTGCGTCAGGGATGTATAAGGCACATGCATGTCCAAAAATGTCCAAGTTTAAGTGTACTTCGACGGAGAGTCCCAAGGTCATAAATTATACTCGCTCCATCTTAATTTAGTTGATATATTATGGTTGTATTTTTGTCCTAGTTTACTTATCATAGTTTACATATTTTCAGTATTTTTCTTAATTTATTCCTAATTTGAAATTTTCTAATTTAGAAAAGTTCGTATGTTCAATTTTCTAGACATCACTCTTAAACACTCTCTTTAAACATTTTTACTTTCAAACTAAATTTTCTCTCCACTAAAAACTAGGAATTTAAAACCTTGAAAAATAAATAATGAAGAGAATTTATGAGCACTAAATACTCTTTATATATTTTTTAATATTTATACAAAACATAAATATAACAGTTAAATTAGGACGGAAGAAGTATTTTCCAGGACATTCACATAAGGCATTAAACACCAATCACCTGTAAATACAAATAAAACAAATAAGTAAATTCCACGGTTATACGAAAAAAGCTCCAACATAAATTTTTTTTCCTATTTTTTTCCTACTGTATAAAAGTGCCATATATAGTAACTATATGTAGCACATTTGTTAAACCATTTTGGAAACACACTGTCGCGTTTTATCACTTTTACCAGAATTATTTCCGTGTATAAATTGCCCGTTGAAGAATCGAAGTAGTTTTCTACCTTTGGAGATCAGTTCCTTGAAACATAATTAGAAATTGCCCGCTCCTTTTTGACGAGTGATATCGGTACCGGCTTGACATATAAAAATGAACGTCCTAAGCTCGGTCTAAAGCCTAACACTAATAACCAGCCAATTTGTGTGCGTGAAAAAAGAACATGTTGTATGATAGACGCAATGTGTTGCACACACAGAAATGACTACAATCATCGACTTAGAGCAACTGCAGCGGCGCGAGTATATTACGGACCAAAGATCAAATATTCCCTTTGGTCCGTAAAGTATACCGCAGTGGCGCGAGTGAATTTGGGTTATATTCGCCCAAATCCACTGTTCACGACTAGATTTAGGAAAAAATCTGGACTAAACAGAGTATAGTCAGGCGAAGACGTAGTGTAACGCCTGTAGCCAAGCGAAGTCGTAGTATAACGCCTGGAGTCAAGCGAAATCCTGGGACAACGCTCAAAAACTCGGGTGGTATCTTAAGAATTCGCCTGATCAAGCGGCATGCTAGAACAACGCCTGGTGAAACGAAGTCTTAGCATAACGCCCAATGACAAACGGATTGGTAGAAAACCGGTCCAATCAGGCGAATCTCCAGCATTTCGCTCAGCTTTAGGATTTCGCTTGGAATTCGTCTTAGCATTTCGGTCCAATTAGAACATATACTACACTTTTTTGAAACCAACGACAAGATAGAAAATCTAAATTATTAGCACGTATGAGAATATGCGATGACTAAAAGATAAGGCTAAACCAAGATTAATAATCATTGTTAATAAATTGTCTCACCTTAATCATATTGGCAGAAGCAAAATTAACAGTAAGAGTGTAAGGGATAGACGAAACCCATATATCTTTCCAAATATATAGAGTCACAATTACCTACCTCCCAACATACATATTGCTTGACAATATCTAAACCTGTACACAACCCTTTCCAAACTCAAGAACCATCGTTAGATACAATATCAGTTAAGGGATTAGATTCATGAAAATACTTACCCTTGATCACTTGAACCCATAAAACATTAGGTGAATGAATCATTTTTCAAACCAACTTGGCAAGCAAAGCTTAATTCAATATACCAGATTGTGTAACATTCATACCACCATCATATTATGAACAATTTTCTCCCATTTTTCAGAAAAACTCCACTTTTATCTTTTTTCATATCCCACCAGAATCTTATTTAGATGGAGTCCATCTCATCCGTCATATTTCTAGGCATTAGAAAAACAACCATATGATGAGCTGCTAAACTTCCTAAGACCGATTGGGAAACAACTGTCCTACAAGATTGGTTAGGAAATTTTGATTACCAATTTTCTAATCTATTTTTATACTTTCCAGAAGTGAAGAGAAGGATTTCACTTTACTTATTTGCTATAGTAGAGGCGCCCCTAAGTATTTATCATTCAAAGTTAACTTCTTACAGTTAAGTTTGGAAGACATCCCATTCTTAGTTTGATTACTTATCCTTTGTTGAATGCCATACCAGACTTTAGAAAATTAACTGACTGGTCACTATACTTACTGAATTTCTCGATGATTGTGGGAAAGTGTCTAGCCTCGTTGTTATTAGATTTAACAAAAATAAGGTGGTCATCTGCAATAAATAAGTGGGAAACAACGGAACAATAGCTAGTAGCTTTAAGTCATGAATCAAGTTATCATTTTCATCTTTGAGTAAAGCTCTAGAAATAAAATCCATACAAAAAATAAACAGGTAAAGGGATCCATTATCCCCTTACCTAAGACCCCTCTGAGGTTTAAAACAATCACAAGGAAAACCATTTAACAAAATAGAGGAAGAAAAAAATACAATTACATTGCTCAATCAAGTTCCAAAACTCATCATAAAAACCAAGTTTTTTTTAAAAGATTTTAGTAAAAAACACCACTCAATTCAATCAAAATCTTTAGGCATATCCAACTTATTCGCCATCCAACCAGCTTTTGAGTTATTCTTTTTCATGGTATCAGCAAGTTTATGTGCTACTACAATATTATAAGTTATACATTTACCAGATATAAAATCAGTTTGAAACAAAGTGATACTTTTCTTAAAATAGGGTTAAATATAGTTGCTATCAGTTTTGAAATAACCTTATAACTTTTGTTGTACAAACTAATTGGCCTGAAGTCAACAAAAATTATTCTTAGGGATTAAAGAAACGAAACTATAATTCATTTGTATGCGAATATGACCAGAATGAAACAACTTGCACCATTTGTACAAGATCCTTCCCCATATTGTGACCAGATAAAAACCATGAAGGAAACTATCAGGACCAGGGGTGGTTCCATGGCTTCATATCAAACATTAACTATTTTTTATTTCCTCCATAGAAGGCATACACATCACAAGGACTGGTGAATTTGTTATTAATGACACATACAATGCCCAATGCCCATATGCATAGGGAGTTTATGAAGAAGTGGTGAATTTGTTATCAATGACACATACAATGCCTTATGCATAGGGAGTTTATGAAGAAGTGGCCTACATTGGTCTCGTTTTCACACTGCATCCCTAGGAAATGTTTCATGTTTGGCTTTTGCTCTACATCGAGGCATGAAAACAAATTTCAATCTTCTCTCATGGGGTCTGAATATTGACCCAATCTTTTGCTTATGCAACGTCATGCTTGAACATGATTCACACAGGGTGTAGCTTATCGAGTCACATATATGGAGGTGTTTTTTAAATCTGGCGGGGTATGGATAAAGTGTTTATCCTCTAGGATGACCAGATTAACTGGTATGTTAATAAAATTAACGACGAAAACTTAGTATGTATTATTCGAACGCTCATTCTTAATGCTTATAGTTATCATGTGTTGGCAAAAGAAACAT
Organism: Papaver californicum; assembly: GCA_023531435.1. Lineage (NCBI taxonomy): Eukaryota > Viridiplantae > Streptophyta > Magnoliopsida > Ranunculales > Papaveraceae > Papaver > Papaver californicum. Next base: position 4,479,340 of record JAJJMC010011023.1, on the reverse strand, counting down.
GTGACTTTCATACAAAAGTGGTTGCCTATTGACTATGTTTTGCATTGGCCACTTGCACAATTTCTATGCTTGGCTGCAGTGAAATCCAAGCCTTGTCTTCTAGAATGAGATCTAATACTGAGTGTTAGCCCCCTACAAAAGTCTTAATAACTTGTCGGAAACCACTGATGAGAGAGGTGGAAGTCAACACCAACGGGTCCTTACAGATAGATAATACAAAGTATGGAGCTATAATCCGCAATGAACTAAATAATTGTATATGCGTTGTGACCGGTAGCTCGGTCCCCTTTATTATATATCACTCATCATGAACTCCAGGGAATGAAGCATGGCTTTAACTTGCTCATGTAAAAAGGTAACCTATAATTTCTGTTTAACCATGCTCTAATACATCTATTAGGTAGTGTAGGAAATAGTGCTTGGATGATCATCCAAGCTCATGACTAATTGAATGATAATTGAGAATTGAAACAAAAATGGAAAAAACGTTTATTTTCATCTGTTCAGAACAATCAGAAAGTTTTAACGGTTACTATTCCAAACCGTCATATCATTTTTGTCTGTCGTTGTTCTACAACAGTTAATAATGTGACTGTTTTAACATTCGTATCATTCGAAACTGTCTTTGTTTCCAACAGTAGTTTCAAACTGTGACTATTCACAAATAGACATATGGTTTTAAATTGTGAATTTTTTACTGTTCCCAACGGTCTTAATGTTGTTTCAACAATTATAAATAATCATCCTATTATGAAGGATGAACGCACACAAACACGGAGAAAATCATATAAAAGGATAGAAAAGAGAATAAAAATTATTTTGTATTTCGGTACTAACTGTAAGAGTATGTAAAAGAGAGTTGTGCTACATCAATTCGCGTTCGTTTTTTATGTTCATTGAAGTGTCGTTGAAGAATATCAAAGGTATTGTTGAATGATGGAGACATATGTTGTTGCCTATATGAACATCTAGGACAGGACATTAAATATCTTAAGTAAAAAGATTACTCGCCTCAATATCCATGTAAGTTTGTTTAAGAACTATAAATTGTTCTTGTCCTTCTATTCTTTTTTCTTTTTTTGTTTTTAGTCTTGGGACCAAGTATTACAAAAGTTGTAATACATAAACGAAGACCAATATTACAAAGATGTAATGAATAAGCAAAAATAATATACAAGTCGTATTATTGTCAACATCGTAACGAAGATTTTCCAACAGGTAGTGCAACGACGATGATTAGCGAGCCTTGATCCTTAGACCTACCATGGTACTTCATCACAATGCCATTAAGAATCACTAAGGTGGGATGCATCTACTGAGCCCAAGGTACATTTCTAACTGTGTTAACTGCCTGTATCTCTGTTTTTTGTATTGGTTGCAGCTCGTGGGAGTGGTTGTGCTTTTAATCTTGTGGAATATTTCTCACATCCTCGTTTCTTTACTTCTCAACCACCCAATTCATCACCACCAAACCTTCTAGCTTTTATGACCATCACCCAACCACATTTCCCATCTGCTTTGAAGAGGAAGTACAATTTCAGTAGAAAGCCTGGGAATATGCATCGAAGGTGCTTGGTTAAAGGTCCCAAATATCTTCAAGGGAGTTCTACTGACATTTTGGTTCATTTCTCTGCTCATGGCAAACAACACCGAAATTCAGTCCACCCATCCTCAGCCCCAAATCATGGATATTGTGGAGAAACTGAGTGTTACCAACATCAACAACAAATGGTTTCAAGGGGAGAGTAGTACCCACAATGAGGGGAGCACCAACACTAAACTAATTGGGAAAATCTTTGCAACTTATGATCTCAGCAAAAAAAGGGAGGTAAAGTCCTAGATATGTTTATTGATACGTACTGGAAAGACAACTACCCTCAAAGTGATATTGAGAGTGTATCCAGGAACATCTATGTCTTTACTTTTGAATCAGAGAAATATGGTGGATGAGGTCATGATCAACAGCCCTTGGCTGGTGGACGGCAACCTGATGACTCTAACTTACTATAATCCTAGAGTTAAACAGCCAAGGGATGAATTCAAAACCTGCCAGTTCTGGGTAGAATTTAAAAACACGCTGCCGGAGCACAACAAGAAAGAAATAATAGAATGGCTTGTGAATCTGGTAGGGGAGATCCTGGTTATTGATCCTCATAATGCGAAACCCAAGAGGAATGAATGGGTTAAGGCACTGTTGGACATTGATGTAACCAAACCTCTAATTAGGGGTAAATATGTGTTATCAGCGGCTAATGAGCCAATTTGGATATACTTTGATTACCAAAGACAGCCAAGGAATCTCTGCAACAGGTGTTTCGTAATAGAGCATGATAGATTAAAATGCGACTCGATCTTCAAGGAAAACCAGAAGAATGCGACAGAACCTAAAGATTTTCAGCTGGCTCTCCCTATAACCTGTACCCCCAAGAAGGCACCATTTATTTTGAGAAGATCTGCTAGAAGTCAAAGCAATGGGTCTACAGAATTCACAAGACCTAACCCCATCATTTCTAAATCAAATCCCACCAAAACTAGCCAAACCATCAAGGATTGTGAGGAAGCTCCGACAAGAAGCTCTAAAAGGGGTAGAACCCAGAGAAACATACTTCCAGAGCTGAATGCTCACTGTGATACATTGACACATGAGGCATCTAACATCACCAGTGATTCCAAAGAGCATGATGGCCCCATGAAGGACCAGATACCCATATTTCTGTCCCTAATCTTATATTGTACTTCTTTCTCTGTCTACACTTTTCAGCATTGCTATTGTACTGACCATATTAGTGCCTATAACTTCAATAACAATTAGGTAAGAGCAGGTTTGTAGGGTATGATATAGATAGTAACCAGAGAACTAGAAATCTTCGTACAAGCCACAATCACAGATTAAGGAAGAATATAGGACACCTATACAACCTAGTTAGGAGACCCAAGGAAAATATGAGAACTATAGCTTGGAATGTGCAAGGTATTAGAACTAGAGACACTCTAGACTATCTTAGACAAATGACACAGGCCTATGATCCTGACATTCCGTTTCTGAGTGAAACTAAGAACAGCGTAAAGAACACCATGATGCAGGTAAGACACCTTAATTTTCCTAATAAATTAGGCATAGAACCTAGGGTCTTTCCGGGGTTTATCCCTGATGTGGAAGGATGGCATGAACCTCAAAGTTCTTCATACTGATGTTAATATGACACATGTCTCTATCATTCTTTGTCATAACAATGTAGAAAGCATGGTTACTTATATTTACGGACCTAATGATGATAATGAAATGCGGAACCAATGGAACCTTCTTAGTCAATGGGACAATACCATTACTAACCCTTGGATGGTTATAGGAGATATGAACCTCACCATGTATGATAAAGAGAGACACAGTCAAACCAGGGGATCTAACTCCATGAACAACTGGATAAGACACACTGTAAGACAGATGGCTCTCATCGACTTGGGTTACATAGGAGATCCTTACACATGGTCCAATCATAGACAAGAAACCCATCTGGTCATGTGCAGGCTGGATAGAACCCTTGTGAACAATCAGTGGATTAGTAAGCATGGAATTCTAGACTTTTTCATCTCATTGACCATGGTTCTGACCACAGGCCAATAATGCTGAAAACTGACCTAGAAGCATATAACAAACACAAGCAATTTAGGTTCCAAAATGGCTGGCTCAAGGAAAGCTCGTGCAAACCCCTTATAGAAGAGTCTTGGAGCCAGCCAGCTAGAGGATCGCCAGCTTACCAATTGGTAGCGAAGCAAAACAGACTTAGAAATGATCTTAAAATTTGGAACAAGCAAAACTTTGGGAATATGGACAGGAATATTAGAGACATTGAGCATAAACTGGTTGACCTGAGTGTTATGGACCGTAGTAATCACCAGCAGGTCCATGATCTCCATGTTGAGCTTCAAAAATGGTTAGATAGGAAAAGGGACTACTGGATACAACATTCTAGAGATGAAAGACTTAGAGACACGGACACTAACACCAAGTACTTTCATAGTATGGCTAATTACAGGAAAAAAATAAACAACATAGGTTCTCTTAGAGGGGTTAATGGTAGTTGGATCTCGGGAAATGAACAACTACAACATCTCCTGACCTCCCACTTTGCTAAGATAGCGAGAACCACCAACCCAAATCTAAACAGTAGTATCTTTAACCTTATCCCGAAAGTCATAACTGAAGGTGATAATATTGAGTTGCTCAGAGTTCCCACCCTCGAGGAAATCAATGATGTGACTTATAGCATGAAACCTTGGGCTTCCCCCGGCCCAGATGGGTTCCAAGCTGGGTACTACCAGCACAATTGGAATATTGTGTACCCAGACATTGTGCACACAGTCTCCATATCTTTTGAAACTGGCCATATGCTTAAGAAACTCAAAGAAACTGCTCAAATCCTTATACCCAAGATTGATAACCCACAAGGTCCTAATGATTTCAGACCTATTAGCCCGTGCAACGCCTCTTATAAGATTATTTCTAAGATACTTCCGAGTAGAATGAAACCCTTTCTGGACAGATTTATAGCCCATACTCAGGCTGCCTATGTGAGTAATAGACAAATCAGTGATAATATCATTCTTGCGAGGGAAGCCATTCATACCATGAAAACCCAAAAGGGTAGGAACTGCACTGTTGGGGTCAAACTTGATATAAGTAAGGATTTCGATAGGCTAGAGTGGGGATTCCTAGAAAAAAACTCTTCAATGTCTTGGCTTCGGCAATCATTTTATCCTGATGATTAATCAATGCATATCCACTACCTTGGTCACCACCATGTTAAATGGATCACACTGCCCAAATTACCCCCCTCGAGGGGAATAAGGCAAGCGGAAAAGAAAATACATGGGATTAAAATGAGCAGAAACAGCCCCAGTATCAACCATTTGTTGTTTGTGGATGATTGTATGGTCTTTGTTAGAGCTAACACCAGGGAAGCTAGTCATCTCAAGAGTGCGTTGGATAGTTTGTGCGACGCTTCGGGACAATGCATTAACTACCAGAAATCTGGTCTCCTCTTCGGCAAGAACCTGTTAAGACAAACTGGACAGGACATAGCCAATATCCTCCAAATTCAGTTGATTAGCCCAAAGGAGAATTACCTAGGTGCCAGGCTCAATTCTAACAGGAACAAGTATGAGGACTTTAAGGAAATCAAGGAGAGAATGGACAAGAAGCTTTGCACTTGGAAAGGAAAATTGGTGTCTCAATCCGGCAGAATAATACAAATCCAAAGTGTATTAGGGCCTTCAGCGGTTCACCAAATGGCATGCTTCAAATTGCCAATATCGACTATCAAAGCTATAGAAAGGATTCAAAGAAACCACTATTGGCAAAAGAAAGACCCTAACAAAGGTTTGTATCTCAAGTCCTGGGCGTCTTTGAGTGTGCCTAAAATACAAGTGGGTATAAGCACAAAAAATTTGAGGTTTTTCAATGAAACACTGCTTACGAAGACGGCCTGGAAAATTCTTTAAGTTCCAAATAGCCTCTGCTCCCAAGTACTCAAGGCTAAATACATACAGGATGCTGACCCCCATAGAGACAGAATCAACAAAGAGGGTTCCTAATGCTGGGATTCTATGCAATTGGATCTAAACAACGTTCGAAAACTTACTCAATGGTGCATAGGAAATGGGGAGGAGATACATATCTGGAAAGACAAGTGGCTGGAGAAGCTTCAGAAAGATGATAGCGTCATCAAGGAATCGTGTATCCAATTAAAGTTAGTGAAGGTGGCTGATCTTATGAGGGACAACCAAGGCTGGAACATCCAGCTCATCAGACAAATCTTCAATGAAGAGCAAGTGAATGAAATCAGAAGCATCAGCCCGACGAGACAGAAAGATAGACTAATATGGCCGAGTTCTACAAATGGCCAATTCTCTACCAAAGCTCTCTACAAGTGGATGACAAGGGGGGTTTTGTCAACAATGCAAGTATACATGACAGGTTTTGGCTAAAACTTGACCACATTAATACCACCCCAAGGATCAGACACTTCATGTGGAAGATAATGAACAACACAGTGGCTATCAATGAGGTGATCACCAGACATGCCAGACAAATCGATCGGGGATGTCCCTCTTGCCTTGAGGAAGTAGAAACAATCACACATATGTTTCTAAAATGCGAGTTTGCGAGGAAAGTGTGGTACATAGACCCGGGTTTAGCCTCGGAAGGGAGCAACTTGGAGGATGCAAGAGAATGGATTTCCAACTGGATCAAGGAAGATAATCTAACCAATTTCAAAGACAAAAATAGAGTTCAAAAAGCCGCCTATACGATGTGGCACATATGGAGATCAAGGTGTGATTGGATCTTCGAAGGAACCAGCAGGAATGTGAATATCACAGTCAACAAAATTAGGAAGGAGATTGGGAACTACGATAGAAGCCACAGGAAGACCAATATGGAAAACAATCAGGCAGGGTTAGACAGCAGGGCGCAAGCGATCAACAATCAACAAGAGGGCAGAGAGAACAGACTGCAACATGTTGAGAGAGCCAATGGGAACCAGGGACTGCAGAGTCCTAATATCCGGATTGTTCAGAGACAAGACCAGATTGACAGTGGATTGGAGACAGGGCAGTTACAGAAGCAAGGAGGCAGCATGATAACTAGTCCTAGCAGACAGTACGTTTCCGCAATTTCAGGTGTAGTAGCTACGCGGCAGCAGGTCTTCAGGAATTTAGCCATCAATCTCCGAGGAAACAACACAAGCAGCTGGACAACTCCACCGATAAGATTTATTAAAATGAATATTGATGCCCCCTTTATAAGTAAGGACCATTTAGCTAGCTTTGGTCTGATGTTGGTCAATGATGCATGTAACTTCAGGGGAGCTAAAGGAGGGCTAATCCAGGATAGAGATGCGCAACACACGGAGGCGTTGGCTCTGCTTAAGGGGGTGGAATGGATTAAAGAGAGACAAAAAATGTACGTAGTGATTGAAGGGGATAACAAGGGTATCATGGACAGCATGAAGAAGGAGGAGTATTCAATTCAATTGAGAATTATCAACATCATCAAGGAATGCAAAGAGGTACTCAGAGAAATAGATTCTTGGTCGGTTAACTGGGTGCCCAGAATTTGTAATACTTTAGCCGAGAAAATTGCAAACTATTGTCTAATTAGTTTAACGGAGGATACTTGGTACGAGAATCCTCCAGATTTCCTCTTATCTATGTATGAAGAAACCTGTAGAAACGTTTTGTAATCATAATGATATTTTCGTTTTGTTCAAAAAAAAGATCCTTAGACCTACCATCATGTGTGTAAATCTATCAAGAGACTATGGGCATATCTCCTCAGCCTCTAATACCTATAAGGAACCTAACCGTGCCGTAGACTTATTAGTTGATATCAGCATGTCGATGAATTCGTTAAGTCGTTTCCAGCACCTTCGCCGTAGACATCAGAAAAATTGTTATGGAAGATAACACGGGCATGGTTTATTTTCGATAGCTAGGAAAAGAATGAGGCTTAAACCCTCGTTTTTCTTTTTGCATAGCTATGTTGTCTTTTTTTTTCTTTGTTGGTTGGGTTATCATTAATTATAAAGGATTTTTCATATGGGTGGATAAAAAGGAATAATGAATGGGTACACATCTCCATGCATGAATCGAAAATTAATCTTTCCCGATTGTACATAATACTACGAAGAGAATGAATTCTTTATTAAAAAATCAAATAAAAAATCGGTCTAAATTTCCCGTGCCAATGACTTAAAAGATCCGGTATTAAAATGGGTGGTATTTCCTAGCAACGACATAATGGAGGCAATCGATCTGTTAAAAAATAACAATAATAGAAAGATGAATGAAAGCACAATGTGATGCTGAAGATACCCAATAGCTATGACTGGAAAGCTCAATTAATTAGACAGGATGCAAATCTCCTTCATGTGTGGGATAGAATAAAGAAACATCAGATCATATGAAGATCTTAAATATATAAGAAATGGTACTTCAATAACCTAGCGTTTTTGAGGGCTACCAAAAACTAATTAGGGGCGACTAGTAAAACAAAATAAGGTCATTTTGAAATAATCTCTATACATCTCTTATCCATCTATTTTCTATAATGGTTAATCTATCCTTGCTTAATTAGTGTTAATTTTGATTAATTAGTTGATTAATTTGGTTATTAGAAAATTATTTCAGTTAGTTTTGGATTAGAAATCGAGAGTGTTTTAGATTGATTTTTCGAGTTATAGTTTTGTACAATCGGTAGGCTCGTGATTTATTTTCCTACCGATTGTACAATCGGTAGTTTAGTGGAGTACTTAAACTACCGATTATAGGTGTCTTCCCAAATTGAATTTCTCAAAATCTTCCAAAATTTCTAACTCTTCATCTTTCACAATCGGTAGGAATTAAAAATTTATATCTACCGATTGTAGCCATATAATGAATTAAACTTGAAAAAATTTTAAACTTTGTAATCGGTAGTTTAAAGATCAATTTTATCTACCGATTATAATGGTTTTGTTGACCAGGACTTTTCTTGCCACAATCGGTAGTTAGTGAACATAAATAACTACCAATTGTGGATAATCGGTAGCACGTTAATTTAATAACTACCGATTATCCATAATCGGTAGTTTAGAAACATTATTATCTACCGATTATACCGATTAATAAATCATTTCATTGAATCGAACATGCATACATCGCGTAACATTAAATGAAATGAAATATAATAAATTAGTAGATTACACTTAAACACTTAAGCAAACCTATTATCAAACCTTCAACGGGTCGTATTACGCCCGGGACGACGTTCTTCACTTCTTCGGAGAATAATCAACACAAAAGGATTGTATTATTCCATCACCCTTAGGGTCTCGAAATGAGGTTGGTACCTGAAATCTGAATGTTTCCATCTTCTCCATTCCTCCAGAGATCTGGCAACAACTTCATCATCAGTTTTATTCCTAATTCTTCTTTCATTCACCTTAGTGGTTAAAGTAGAAAATTCAAGTACTGCCCTTGTTATCTCCACATGTCGACAAAAAAGGCATGCTCTGTTCCTGTTATTGGGGTTACGTGTTTCATTACAAAAGTTTGCATGGATACGTTCTAACCATTCCATGCTCATTGAACAATTCATCCGACGTTCATGACCCCTTGCTGGATAATTTAATACTATGTTTCAACATAAGGATAATTCTTCCTCTAGGGTAAAATTCTCTGCATTAAGCCTAAAATTTTCGTAAGCCATACTTATGAAAGCGAGAGATTAGAATTTTTCTATGAAATGTAAAAGATGTGGATTTGAAATGGGAATGATAGATATAAATTCATTTATTTATAGGTGTATCAGAATAAAAATTATAGCCGTTGATCAACGGTAACAATTCAGAACGGTAACAAAATTGGAATTCGAATTTTTATAAAAAAAATTCAACATTTTCTACTAGCACAATCGGTAGTTTAAGAAATCCTTAAACTACCGATTTTGATAAGTAGCCCCAAATTGGAAATAGATTTTTTTAAAAAATTTCAACATTTTGTACAAGCTCAATCGGTAGTTTAAGAAATCCTTAAACTACCGATTTTGATAAGTAGCCCCAAATTGGAAATCGATTTTTTTTTTAAAAAAATCAACATTTTGTACAAGCCCAATCGGTAGTTTAAGAAATTCTTAAACTAACGATTATGATAAGTAGCCCCAAATTGGAATTCAATTTTTTTAAAAAAAATTGATCATTTTGTACAAGCTCAATCGGTAGTTTAAGAAATTTAAACTACCGATTATGATAAGCAGCCCCAAATTGGAATTCGATTTTTTTTTTTTAAATTCCAACATTTTGTACAACCACAATCGGTAGTTTAAGAAATTCT
>JAJJMC010011023.1:4440391-4469457 GCA_023531435.1 Papaver californicum | reverse complement strand
TACCGATTATGATAAGTAGCCCCAAATTGGAAATCGATTTTTTTTTTTAAATTTCAACATTTTGTACAACCAAAATCGGTAGTTTAAGAAATTCTTAAACTACCGATTATCATAAAAAAAATGGCCAGGAACAGGCAGTTCCTGGTGTAAATTCAATCGGTAGATATTTATCTACCGATTGTATTACACTTACTCAATCGGTAGTTTGTTATCTACCGATCGTTGATGAATATACCCAATCGGTAGTTTGTGTAAACCCGTAACTACCGATTGTAAGGTAAAAATTTGAAGAAAATAACTTGTTAAAAATAAATCAATTGCAAATCAATTGATAACTCATAAAAAAAATATAAAACCTTTCAAATGTTAGACATTAAAACCAGTAATGTTAAACACTATAGTAATATCCATCAAGTTAACAACCAGAATCTAATTTCTAATTCTTTTGGTCTTGGTACGAGGAGCAGGAGCACGAGCATCAGCGGCATTGGCTTCAGGAGGAGCACTCGTTGATCCGCGAGATCTTTTACTGTGCTTTGATGTTAACCTCCTCGACCGATTTGCAGATTTATCTCCAAACATGACAACACAGTTTTCGTTATCGATGTTATCAATGAGGTCTTTATGATCTCTCATCATCGTCTCAACTGATGGAGTCGCTCCCGCATTGATGCACCGGGTTATCTTCTTCGAGAAAAATGCAAACCTTTTTTTCTGCTTTTAGGCAATAACAATCAAACGATTATAATCTAAAATATTGACTCGTAATACTGAAATAAAAAGAAAATAACATTACGTACCAGCCTTTCATAGCCGGAGGGTTTGTCCTTGATGATGCACCTATATTCGGGAAAACTGGTGCTCTTTCCTTTATCTTCACGGATCACGTTAAGATGAGAATGCTCCCGGTACCATACCATATAGGCAGGAACTGCTTCATCACCTCGGTTTACAGGTCTCCCCTCGTTTATCCTGTTGGTCGTGTCGTAATCAACCAAAATAATTAAGTTCTTACTTTCAAAAATAGAATTAAGTACAGGGATAAGAACAAGTTCGTTCCCACAGAGAGGCCGAGATTATCACTATTTTCAGTCACGTATGTGAGTAAAGAGGGGGGTTTTTGTTGTTGTGTTAATAAACTAAACTAAGCTAAAAGTAAATACGCAAGTAAATAGAGATGTGAAATAGGGAGAAAGCATTGGTTAGAGGTTTCATCTTCAATCATCCAACATGTTATCAATCAAAGCATACCCAATCAATCATGCATTATTAATACCAAGAACCCTAAAGTAGCCAGTTATCTCGTCTACTTCGGCAAAACTCCTAATATCATCAAAGAATGAGTACCTCCACCCTTTGAATTCTTAGCACTGGATAACCTGAGTGAGTACCTCCACTCGAGTTTAACCCAATGATAGCTATGATCTTTGTGAGTTGAGGTTAATCTAAACAACCCAAGTGAGTACCTCCACAGGATTTAGCCTAGGTCAAGCTTCTACACATATTCGCATGGCAATTTTAAGTATTGTTAACAAATATGCTATACTACTTATAACCGGAGTTCCTCGACAGAATCGACTCTCAGAACTCCAGTTTAGTTGTAGATATCAATACTTATTTACCTGATTTGCAACTCAAATAAATCAGCAATCAATCTTATATAACACTATATTCAGTAGAACATGAACGATATTAAAAACAGCATGAAATCATGGAATATGCGCCATTCAATTGATAAACATGTCTTCAAATATTAGATTACATCCCTAACCAATATAGAAGGGTTTATCTCATCATGGGTTTCTCAATACCCATGGAAAACAATCAAGAGATAAATTAAATCAAACCCGAAAGAATTGCGACGAATGATTCTGGCTCCAGAACGCAGCTGCGGAAGTAGCCAGCAGCCTAAGTTGCGCCTAAAACCTTCTCTTCTTTTCTCTTCTTCTTCTTCTGTATGTTTTTCTCTTTTCCCCACCGTGATAACCCCAAAACTCCTGTATATTTCTCTATTATATGTCTCCAATCCTCAATTCAGTGCGTGTGCTTCTTTGGTTTCCAGCCGTTCCTAAATTTGTTGCGCCTGCCCTTGTGTCTCGGCTGCCAACTTGTGGCTAACTTGGTTAGCCTGCCTTTGTAAGTGAACCTGACCCCCCAACTGTCCCTTGAGTCACCAATATATGCTATATATACCTCTCCAAAAGGCTTGCCATGAGAAGAGTTTAGTTCTCCTTATAGAACTAGAGTTAGCCACTTTAGAATCCTAGTTGAATTAGGAAATGTGCTAAGTTTCCTTATTCCATTCCAACAAGATATAGCAACTCCAAATTCTTTCCTAATCCCATATGACTACCCCAAGCTAGCTACCACTCCACCAAGGCTAACCACTAGCCCATCAAACCACTTTAGCACCTCCAACTCGTCACTTAGCACATTAGCACATACGGTTCAGCCACTTTAGCGCCTGGGCGCTAGTTCCACAAGCTAGTTTGCCACCATGTGGCTTTGCCCATAACTTCCTCATACGAGATCAAAATGACCTCGTTCTTTCGCCGTTGGCTTCGTAATTCAATTTCCTACACTGTGGATGGTGAAAGGCCTAAATTCAGAAGAGTTTTACTGGCTCCTCGGTAATTCTTCTAATACAGCTCCATTCTGCGGGTTTCTGAACTGTAACCTGAAAAGGCGACTGAACTTCGAAAGTAATCAAAATACCTAATAATTAACTGAAATATAGCATATAAGGGTCAGGAAAAACTACTTAGAATGTATGATTTATGCACCTATCAAATTCCCCCACACTTGCCTTTTGCTAGTCCTCGAGCAAACTATCGATCTAACTAAACTAAAAAGAATAAAAATACAACTCCGTTTCGTCGAGTAAACGGCTGCACTTAGCATGTGCAACAAGCCTTTAAACCCCTAGGTGTCCCTAGTGGACGAGTTATAGTCTCGTGAGGGTTTACAAGAGATATACCCACAAAACCTACTTCAACTTCCAAAAATTCCAAAGCACCTGCATACGATAAGCTACGAAGACATAAAGTTTCTACATACCAACAATAAGAAGTCAGAAATATAAAGAACTTTATTCTCATGCTTAATCCTTGAGTTTGGAGAAAACCACCAAATAGAAGAGTCCCGGTTCGAGAGTGACTGAATATTTCTGCCTCACCAATAGGGTTTTATGAATTTGACACTCAAAAGACGCACTTTATGGTTCTCACAGATGTGTAGGCGAGAGGGAAGATAAAAATCCTACACATATTGACAGCTGGGAAGGAAAGGTAACCTTCCGAGTCATATTAAGATGTTATCCCATAGAATGTGGGACAAGAAAGAACCTTTTTTTATTTTTCTAGTAATCTCTACGAAAGGAAATCAACCACTATGCGAAGATGGGAATTGTTACTTACCTTCTCATCCGGTCGGCAATCAGCACCATTCTCCCAATATCCCATAGAAACGTCTTTGGTCTTCACTTTAGCTCATAAATTCTTGTGTACGCAGCACCATATGTGCTAAGTTATCAGCCGCAACTATTTTCTTCGCTGCTGCCTATTTTTTCTTCGGTTGCTTCTGGCTCTTTTTCCGCATTGTTGCTGGCTTTTTTTTCTTCTCTTTTTCTTATTTATTATTGCTGCTGGCCTTTATTCTATTTATTTTTTTTTATTTTTTTTAGTATGATTTACGCCAGCAGCACTTTTTTTTTTTTTCTGTTTTTTTTTTTTTTTTTTTTTTTACGCCAGCACTATTTGATTTACGCCAGTTGCTGTTTTGCTGAATTTTTGCGCCTGTTTTTGTTGCTGTTTGGCTACCCTCTTTTCCTTATTCACTTTCATACATGAGTTGCCTGCTTGCTCTATTTTCAACTTTCTTCTGATTTTTATTGCTCCGCTTGTTGATGATGATACGTTTCTATGGACTTGACGTTGCCGAGAGAACGATGCCAACTACAAACCAAACTACAAGAATAAGTTAGCAATTCTGATGACACCTTCATGATTGATAAAAAAATAGCACTCAAGAGATTAAAAATAGTGCTGAAAATCGGTGCGAGGTTAGGTAGCTCATCATTCTACCTGGAATTAGCGCAGATGAAACACTCTAAACGTATAATTGAAAGTCTGGTGCCTCACTCAAGGGTATTGAATGATCACAGGTCTCCCCTGTACTCTCCTACCGGCAATTTAAGTCCATTTTGGTCGGCTCTAGCCTCTCAAAAACTAAGCACTCCGAATGTAGTTCTCTAACAGTTCTAAGTTCAGTTGTTTCGAGTAGAAGTCCGTATGTAATTGTAGCTAGCCGTATGCCAAGTGACTCTAAAATCTCTAAAAGTTGAAGGTTTTCATGCAAATATGTGTATGCCTAACAATACTACGTAAAAATCTATATGCCTAAATACTCCCCCACACTTAAACTTTACATTGTCCTCAATGTAAATTGAATCATCCAATGTAACGTCAAGACGGGAAACTCTACATGCTCAAAAATAAATAAAAATTCAGCAACAAAAGATAGAGATACAAAACCAATGGGTTGCCTCCCATTTAGCGCTTAGTTTAACGTCTATAGCCCGACTAGCCATTCTGTGCTACTCCTCCAGAGGGAGCGCCTCTTCTAACTGTATGGTAGCCTTTTCAGGCTCAAATGACTCGTAGTATGGCTTTAAGTGATGCCCGTTCACTTTAAGTTCCTTTCCTGTATTTAAACACCGGATTGCTACTGCACCATGAGAGAAAACATTAGTCACAAGAAAAGGTCCATTCCACCGGGACTTCAATTTACCCGGAAATAAATAAAGGCGCGAATTAAACAAAAGAACTTTCTGTCCCACAATAAACTGTTTTCTAGAAATCCTGCTATCATGAAAAGCCTTTGTTTTTTCCTTGTAAAGCCGTGAGCTTTCATATGCATCGTTCCGGATTTCTTCTAACTCACTCAGTTGAAGTTTCCGGTGTGTGCCAGCCCCGTCCATCTCCATATTGCACTGTTGAATCGCCCAGAAAGCCTTATGCTCAATTTCAACCGGAAGATGACACGGTTTCCCATAGACGAGCCTGTATGGGGACATCCCAATAGGCGTTTTATATGCTGTCCGGTATGCCCACAAGGCATCATTGAGGCGCAAGCTCCAGTCCTTCCGTGACGGATTCACTGTTTTTTCCAGAATCGACTTTACCTCTCTATTTGAGACTTCGGCTTGCCCGTTTGTCTGTGGGTGGTATGCTGTGGCAATCTTGTGAGATATATTGTACTTTTTCAACAGACTCTGAAAGAATCTGTTTCGAAAGTGTGATCCCCCATCGCTGACTATGGCTCTCGGAGTGCCAAACCGTGCAAAAATCTGTTCTTTCATAAAATCTGTAACTGCTTTAGAATCATTAGCAGAGGTGGCTTTAGCTTCCACCCATTTAGAGACATAATCAACAGCGAGTACGATGTATAATTTACCGAAAGAATTAACAAAAGGGCCCATAAAATCAATGCCCCATACATCAAAAATCTCAACGTAAAGCATAAATTTTTGTGGCATCTGATTTCGGGCACCTAGATTGCCTGTTCTTTGACATCTATCACAATCCTGTATATTTTTGTGGCATCTGACTCCTGTATATTTCTCTATTATATGTCTCCAATCCTCAATTCAGTGCGTGTGCTTCTTTGGTTTCCAGCCGTTCCTAAATTTGTTGCGCCTGCCCTTGTGTCTCGGCTGCCAACTTGTGGCTAACTTGGTTAGCCTGCCTTTGTAAGTGAACCTGACCCCCCAACTGTCCCTTGAGTCACCAATATATGCTATATATACCTCTCCAAAAGGCTTGCCATGAGAAGAGTTTAGTTCTCCTTATAGAACTAGAGTTGGCCACTTTAGAATCCTAGTTGAATTAGGAAATGTGCTAAGTTTCCTTATTCCATTCCAACAAGATATAGCAACTCCAAATTCTTTCCTAATCCCATATGACTTCCCCAAAGCTAGCTACCACTCCACCAAGGCTAACCACTAGCCCATCAAACCACTTTAGCACCTCCAACTCGTCACTTAGCACATTAGCACATACGGTTCAGCCACTTTAGCGCCTGGGCGCTAGTTCCACAAGCTAGTTTGCCACCATGTGGCTTTGCCCATAACTTCCTCATACGAGATCAGAATGACCTCGTTCTTTCGCCGTTGGCTTCGTAATTTAATTTCCTACACTGTGGATGGTGAAAAGCCTAAATTCAGCAGAGTTTTACTGGCTCCTCGGTAATTCTTCTAATACAGCTCCATTCTGCGGGTTTCTGAACTGTAACCTGAAAAGGCGACTGAACTTCGAAAGTAATCAAAATACCTAATAATTAACTCAAATATAGCATATAAGGGTCAGGAAAAACTACTTAGAATGTATTACTGCATTCTGTTTTTCCAATCTTCAACAGATGGGTTATCCGCGTAAACTACTGTGATCGTGTCCTTACCACAAACACAATTCTCCACGTCCAATTTGAACTTGCCGAAAATGTGAGTCCTAGGTTCTTCTTGGACATAACTATGCTGACGCAGGACCCTAGAGGCATTGTAGATGACATATCCTGTTGGATGCCACAAGGGTCCAAAGTACAACGCCAACTTAGACCTTCGCGCTATATGACCATTAGCTAGGTCTTCCCTGTAGGGATCAAAGCATACATCTCTGGACGCCATGGAGTCTAGTTTCCTCCTCAAAGTAATCAACTCCTGCTCTTTGATCCTTTAATGGTTGCCCAAAAAGATATATTTAGTGCCTCGGGTTGTGCCTCTCTCCCATGTCGGGTTCTCTCTGGCCAACTAGAGGGACAGGAAGTGATCATAGATCCAAGCCTAGTGTATATATCAAACCAAGTATGAGAAAATTGATTCTTAAAAGAAGAAAAAATAAATAACAATCAAACCATCAATGAAGTTACTAAAATACCTGTAATAAGCTCACGTTCCCGGCTAGTGGCTAGTCTGCTCCTGGGATGCCTTTCTTATCTCTTCCATAAAAAAAGCAAGACATGCGGTGCCCCACGAATAGTCTTGAACTTTGTGGATGGGATCCAAAAGTTGTAGCAGGTTGGCGTCAACCCGGTTGCCACTAGCATTGGGGAAAATTACACATCCCAAAACGCACAGAAGATATGCAGTGGCTGCAGCTCTGACCTGGTCATCGCTGAAATATGGGTTGACCTTCTCTTTATCCAAGGTGCCTCTGAACCTTTTCATCAGATGAACCATGCTGCATTGCCTGGTTCTGTAAGAAGCGCACCGTCCAAACTCTTCATTGGAGGTCTCTCGGTCCCAACCGAAGCACCTCTCGGTGTAAACATAAAGTTGGTACCAGCTTAACGTCTTCACATAATCAAACTTGACCGTCGTAACATGGTCGGTGAGACCTAGAATCTGCACCACATCATCGGGTGTGATGGTCATCTCTCCCCATGGCATGTGGAAAGTATCGGTCTCGGGATAATACCTCTCCATGAATGCCGATATCGACACCCGGTCGTGATGTAACATGGAGTTTGCGGCGGCCGTAGATAGCCCCGATTGATATATAATTTGCTGGAACCAAAGACACTCACCTTCCAACGGCCAATCATTCATCTTTTTTGGTGCAGCAGTAGGTTTGAGTATACAGACCACATTAGAATGGCCCTAATATACACGACGAATTAAAAAACAATTAGAATAAAAGTTGACACTTCTACGAATAAAAAGACAATATGTTAAGAATTGTGTTTTATAATTATTACCTCGGTAGAGTAGATTTCTTTGGCCCAAGAATCCTTGTACCCAAACAATAGATCTCCTCCATCTCTTGGGAGGCCAGGGATTTGGCCTTGTCGTAGACCCTTCATCTTTAAAGAGTCGGGACCTTGTGTCCTTCTTTCTTCCTAGCTTGCTTCTTTGTAGCATTTTCTTCTTCTTGGGTACCACTTGGTCCACCTTCTTCGAAGTATTGAGCTTGTGGAGCACTTGGTCCTCCTTCTTCTTCGTTTGTACTTCTTGGAACGTTTGGTTGAGTTCCTTCGGATATAACAATTCCCCTAGTGTTCGTTTGTCGTCTTGCACTAGCGGTAGCCTTCTTACCTCCTTCACGACGAGGCCCGATAGAATTATATCGTGCCTTTGCTTAGAACGCATTTCCCTTATTTGATACAAGATAAAAGAACAATCATTTCAGTACATAATCGGTATACAAAGTACATTGAACTCAACATATTGTTAACAATCGGTAGTCAATATAGACCGCTGCTCCAGGATTGGGAGGGCTGGGCCTTTTAAAGGAGCCATAGATCGTTGAATTTGTTGGGATTCATTGGTCCACATTTGTTACACCTTTAACACTCTTTGTTTGGTCCATTTTTAGTGCTTTCGAAAGAAAAAAAAAAAACCATCAGAGCCTGATTCGTATTTGATTAGTAAGATGTCTGATTCGTATTTGGATGGTAGGCTGCTTCCGTACTGTTAGTGGTAACTTACTTTTATCTGGATTTTGTGTGGATGTGCCATCCCATCCCATGTATCATATTTGACCTAGCTACTTTTCACTGTTGATACTTAAATGTTGACAACTTAACCTATTCACAAATGTTCCTATATATAAACACATACTAATGTACTATACTATAGTCGTCTATAGGGATTTGGCTAAGGTTCATGCATACGGATACCGACAGAAGTCATGGTCCAGCACTTCCCAGGACAACCAATATGTATATCATTCTATTTTATTTTACCCAGTTCTCCTAATTTGTCATCTCTCGTATATTTAGAATTTTAGATACATAAATATTTTTCGTGACATATGATTACCCATAGCGATGGTTTCCTTTTCTACTGGTGTCTGGCGATAAAGATTACTCGGCTTCTATTTGCTGGTGTGGGAAGTAGCACTAAAATCAGTTTCATTTCCTACAGAAACGTGATGCAATCAGTAATGGTACATGCAATGATCAAGGATGACATATTTTACATAACACCCTCAATTTGGATTAAAAAACGCGACTCCTGTGGTATTTTTTTTGTTGTGATCGTGGTGGTGTTTTTAACCCGTATATGGAGCCAGTTCACGTTGTACTATGTATCTGACAACAAACTTGAGTTATTTGACAGCCCTATTTTTGACAATACGTACCTGACTGCCGAATCCTGGAACATGGACGGTCTTGATCATTGCACGACAGACATTACACTACTAGACATGTTAATTCGTGTGTCATGAGTGACACATTTTATACCTCTATGTTCTTTTTATTGAATCCACATACACCATCACCGGATTCACCTCCCCCACGAATAACATCATGGTCATCAAGTAAAGGAACATATATATTCTGATAGTAGAATACACCACTGTAATAGGCCTGTAAATGGATATGCCATCGTAAAATAAAGGAGAAATATGAGAAATATCCTAAAATAAGAGGTTATTTTGGACAAATGCTTCTGGTTTTCAAAATTTATAAAAATATCTTGTTCTGTTAGTTTTTCCGTTAACCTCGCACGTGCGAGTCGTCACGTGTGAAAAAAAACATAAATACCAAAACGTTCATCTTAGAGAAATGCCCTGGACAAACGTTTATCTTGGAGAAATACCCCGGACAGAGATTAAGACATGTATTTCTTCCTTGTTTTGGTAATTACGCGAATAGCGCGTGATAAATCTTAATTTCATACGTGGCCAATTTCTATCCGGGATATTTCTCCAACATGAACGTTTTGGGTATTTATGTCTTTTTTCTTAATTGACAACTCGCACACGCGAAGTTAACGGAAAAACTAACAAAACATGACATTTTCACAAATTTTAAAAACCCTGAACATTTGTCCAACATGACTCCCATTTTAGGACATTTCGCATCTTTCCCCTAAAATAAAATCATCAACTTTTTTATTTTTTTTACAATACATCACTATGATAATTTCGAATCAGAAAAATAAATAAATCACTATCATAGAATTTTATTTTTTGAAAATGAAACCAGGCACTAGCCTCCTCCTACCTTTTCGAGGTAAATAACAAATTATCTTTCTCAAAAAATATCCATCAATATTTCCTATATAAGCAACTGCTTCTCACTCGTTTCTTCTTAACTCATTCCTTTTTCCTCTTCTTTCATCTCTTACCTTATTCTGATAACTTCCTCATTATTCCTTCTCTCTCAGTACGTACTCTGATACTCTAATTATAGAACGCTGGTTTTCGTGTAAGCTATTGCATGTCTTCTTAAGACGTAAGGGCTCCAGATATATTTAAATGCACGTTTAATCATTCCTCATATATAGGAATTCTATCGTAAATGTTTCCTAGCATCAAAAAATATTTGCCTGTTTTGAGAAATATACGTTAGGGTATTTTCTTGCTGTTTACTAATATCATTTTGAATCAAAACTTCAAAATTCCTTATTGTTCCCACCACTTACTGAATTCCAAAGCAAATTTTATCATCACCTAGATTTTGAATCCGAAAATTCTTTTTCATTCGAGGAACGTACGTCAGAGTAATATTGGTTTTGTTACATTGCAAATGAAAGCTCCGTTATACACTTTCGTTATCAGTTAATTCCATCTACTGAGGAACACATCAATTCCCACTTTGATCATCAAAACACATGAAACTATCCCTACTTAATTGTGATTTTATTCTTTTTTTGTGAATAATTTCATAATGATAGTAAAATTTCTTGTTTCTTATTTTTGTAGAGGATGGCTTTGAAATTCGGGTTCAACCATGTGGCAACAAAGGTAACTTAGACGTCATGAAGATCAAATTCGAATTACTTAATCTCTTTCTGTTTTGATTTTAAGATTTTCATTTCGATAAATTTTACAATCTACGGAATTTTATTGTTTTTATTCCTTTCTATTACTTTTTTTTGAAGCATAATTTCTATTAGAATGCTTCAAAAAAAAAAAAAATTAACTTTCTATTACATTATTTCATGAATAGAAAAGAACAAAAATTAATTCGAATTTTTTTGGCTTTATCATATTACCAGTTTACCCTGGTTATTTTTATTTCTTTCTTATGTTAAAATTATTTTATGTCAATTCTTAATATCTATTATTGGAATTGTTTAAACATTGAAATAATAAGTACTAGAATTTAATTATTCATTATTTTTTTCTAGTTTGAGAATTACTAGCATATTATAATTTGGTTTTGAAAACTAATCATTCAGATAACTACTGAAATTAACTTCCCATATTCCCCACTAATTACGGTTTTAACTTAATAGGAGTAAGTTAATCTCATTTTAACTTTTTGTTCTTTACAATGACTATTAATTATTCATCAATAAATTAAATAAGCTGATTATATTATCAGGTTAAGAAATGCTTTTCTCGTGGAACAACATCTGCAAACGAAGAAGAAGAAGAATCGTGCCGAAATGAAGGAAAGGTGGTTTCCGTTGCAAGCGATGGGTCTTTAGATAGAAAAGGAAATCCTGCCTTGAGATCAAACTGTGGAGGATGGAAGATAGCCAATCTCTTACTAGGTAACTAAAACCATGAGAACATATTACAAAAATGTATATTGGCATGATTATTTCTTTGGTGATTAATGTTTCTTTTTGGTACCACAGTGAATCAAGGTCTGGCGACACTTGCTTTCTTTGGTGTGAGTGTAAACCTTGTTCTGTTCTTAACAAGGGTTCTAGATCAAGGTAGTGCTGAAGCTGCAAACAACATTAGTAAATGGACAGGAACTGTTTACTTGTTCTCGTTAGTTGGTGCATTCCTTAGTGATTCTTACTGGGGAAGATACTTAACTTGTGCAATCTTTCAGTTCATTCTTGTACTGGTAATAATTATTACAATTAACAAAATCTACTTCTATCAATTTATATTAAATTAGTTGTATATCATTTAGATTAGTACTATAATTTATTGGATAATTATTTGATTCACAGGGGCTGGTATCATTATCATTGACAACTTGGTTACTCTTGATCAAGCCAGTAGGTTGTGGAGATAAACTACTATTATGCTCCAAACCTTCTGCAGTTGGTGTTGCAGTATTTTATTTGTCGATTTACTTAATAGCCTTTGGCTATGGTGGATACCAACCAACTATTGCAACATTTGGAGCAGATCAGTTTAATGAATTGGACCCGAAGGAAAGACATTCCAAAGCTGTCTTTTTCGGTTACTTTTACTTTGCATTAAACTTTGGATCACTCTTCTCAAATACAATCTTAGTCTATTTTGAGGATTCAGGACAATGGGCTCTCGGATTCTTGGCCTCTATGGGTTCTGCTATTATTGGACTTGCTTTGTTCTATCTAGGAACACCAAATTATCGATACTTTCAACCTAGTGGAAATCCATTGAAACGTGTAGCTCAAGTAATTGTTGCAACCATGAGAAAATGGAATGTTCTTCCTCCTTCAAATGGTGATAAGCTCTACGAAACGGAAGGGGAGTCTGCAATTAAAGGGTGTAGGAAAATCCTTCACAGTGATAAGTTTGGGTAAGTAACTTAATTAACGTACAATAATTTCATCAAATCCCATTTGATATGGCCAAAAAATCTGATTAAATTATTTTTATCAGGTTCTTAGATAAGGCAGCAACGATAAGCGAGAAAGATTTATCTGAACAAAACAGTACAACTATAAATCCATGGAGGCTTTGTACAGTAACTCAAGTAGAAGAAGTGAAATGTGTACTGAAAATGTTACCTATTTGGCTTTGCACCATCATTTATTCCGTAATTTTCACCCAGATGGCCTCACTTTTTGTTGAGCAAGGAGAAATCATGAATACAGGCACTGGTAGCTTCAACTTGCCTGCAGCTAGTATGTCGGCTTTCGATATAGTTAGTGTTCTTATATTCACTGGTGTTTATGGTAGGTTTGTGGTACCAATAACCGGCAGATTCACAAGGAATCCCAAAGGCTTAACAGAGCTCCAACGTATGGGAACCGGAATACTAATCGGATTATTAGCTATGGTTGCAGCAGGAATCACAGAAATGGAAAGGCTAAAGAGAATTACCTCCACTGAAAGCTCTAGCTCATTAAGCATATTTTGGCAAATACCGCAATACACATTAGTTGGAGCCTCGGAGGTGTTTATGTACGTGGGGCAGTTGGAATTTTTTAACAATCAAGCTCCAGATGGGATTAAAAGTTTTGGAAGCTCACTTTGCATGGCTTCGATGTCTGTTGGGAATTATGTTAGCAGTCTACTGATTAACATAGTAATGAGCACTACCACTAGAAAAAACAGACCAGGTTGGATTCCAGACAATCTAAACATGGGTCACCTTCACAGATTTTACTTCCTTATCGCTATTCTAGCTGCAGTTGATTTTGTGATTTATCTATTTCTCGCAAAGTGGTACAAAGGCATCAATCTTGGAAAAGAAGACATAGAGGAGGAAGAAGATACTGAATTGGAAGAACAAGTAAAGGGAGGAGGTAATACTAATAATAATATCCTTACAAAAGTGTAGTTTTATTTGAAATTAATTAAACTTGTTATAGTTTTTAATATTAATAATCCATGTATTCTGTAAACATTACGTGGGGGTGATTGCTTGTTAAAGCGCCTCTCTGATCTTCTTCTTTATGCTGTTTAATTACTAGGTTTTGCATGTTGTTGTAGCTAGGTCTTAGTTAGGTTCATGAGTTTAAACTCTAATTAAAGACTTGTTGTACTGAAAAGAAGACTCTTTGTTTCAATATTATGTTGCGACTTATCAGCTGATACTTGGCTTCTTATGTGTTTCACAAATCTATTTATTTATTTATTATCCGATATAGAAAGATTATATTCCAGATAAATTTGGATTCATATGGTATCAGTACCGAACGGTTTTACCATTTTGCTACAGTAACATCGGCTTATTTCCCGCTTCTTTAACCGATCTCTTTGTTATGTCCATTAGCATCGTTTTCTTTTCTCTTGTGTTCACATGATCCTAATACTATTCAATCCATAAGATTAAATTGTGCACGTGCATTTACATTTACATTTATATTCCCGTATGATGTAGTGCCTTGTGTGTTGACGTCCTTGATGTGTTTTCCATTATTGTCGTAGGGTTCATCTCAACTAGCTTCATCAATTTTGAAGGGTGACATCATCAAGTAGGGCCATGTTTACTCAAAATTGAGAATGAGTTGCCCAAATTGAAAAGTAACTCCATATAAACGAATGCACATATTGAACTTTTACAGTACTTTTTATTGCTAACCAGCTGGTTTCAAATGTGACGGGGATATGACTACGATCCCCCCGGTGTCCCTTTACGTACTCATTTCTCACAAACGCCCTATTTTGATGACCTGAAACTCAAACCCAACCAGGAAAGTATGATTCATTTTCTTGGTGGAAATATTTGTTGCTCGCGTCATTTCCATTATATTACACGTGTGTATAATCAGAAAAAAAAAAAAAAAAAGAGTTGGCTGAATTCGCCTCTTCTATCCTCCAGTTTTATTCTATTGGTTCTACTTAGCTGCTTGCCTGCTTTATCAGTGCTTCTTGATTGAATTTGGCGACGACTACATCCAAAGATTTAGTAAAAAAAATCGCAAGGTGTTGGTTAAGCAGGGGAATTTTTTACTATTGCCACCAACATCTAATTAACTCTGAAATAGTGTTTACAGCATTTGGTTGTTTTATTTCTATTGTAACTTGGTGCCACTCAAACCATTCTTTTCGACATTACGATGAAACGAAAAAATAGTGTAAACAGGTATATAATGTGTTCGTTGTGGATAATCATATCTGTTTGCCCTTTTGGTTCTTCATTTCTAATCCAAGAAGACTTTGATTCACTGCTTTGACAAGAAAGAATGGTCGGGATTTTCATTATTTACGAGTTGTGAATGAGATGCAACTGACGCTGATCTCCCTCGCAAAGATAAGTTCACTTCTCAAATTACAAATATATGTGACATGGTGGTGCAGGATAAAAATCAATACTGATGCGCCTATTTACTTGATCGTTCTGCTACAGCTGTTGATATAATCATTCGCCATCATGCAGCCAGTATTCTGGCAGCAATTACACCAGCCAGAAATACAGAGTACAGCAGTAACACCAGCCAGAAATACAGAGTAAGCTGGAGAATTGGGATTCTTGACTGCACTCAAGTAAATATTTTGTATTGGGTATCATCTACATGGAGTTAATTTATAGTTGGGATACTGCGATGTAAGAGGAAAAGCTCTGGTCAGAAAGTTGTGAAACATATCAACAAACTGTTTGCGTGTAGAGAAGAAGCAAAGAACTCTAATCTAAACTATCAAAACTATGAAATTTGACACCCACGAAACAAGATTTAATAAGCCGCCAGAAACGATGAGCTGATTCCAGAAGAAGAAAAAAAAGCAAAAAAGAAAAAGACTAAATTTCTTATAACATGGTTATGTTCTTTACTAGTAGTTGCACTCTAACAAACAACCACAAATAAAGATACACACAACTACAATAATGCATCTCAAGATTCCCTACTTGTTTACCGAAGTGAAGAGAGAGCAAAAATTCGACTTAAGAGAGAGAAAAAAGACTCACACTCCAGACTTGCGCAACTCACTTGCGCCATGTGCAAAATGGCACCTGTCACCGAAAGTGCAAGAACCCTTTGAGAAGTTCTCACATAGTTTTGTCTTGAAGTTGTTTGCTGATGGCGCAAGTGCTGTTGCAGCATGGGGTTGGTGATTCTTCATAGGTGCTGTGGCAGCACCAACGTTAACAATTACTTCACGAACCATTGCGCTAGCCTGTTTGATCTGATCGAAGGTTCCCTCTAACTCAATGTTCTTTAAGTTAGGATCTGACTCATGTTCCCGTATTGCAAGCTTGGCTCCAGTTAAACGACAGATATGCTTTGAATTCACACCTCCTTTCCCAATTATAACTCCGGCTAGGGAGGCATCTACGCTGATCTTGGCAGTTGCCGAGGCACCAAAACTTGCTGCTGCAGCAAGGCTTTGAGGTGGTGGAGGTTGCTGCTCGTACCTGTTAGGCATCCTGCCTATCAAATGTGGAGGAATCCCCATAACTCGTGGATCTTCATAGGGTGAACCAATCGGTTTACCAAATTCCCTATCTCCATGAGAAAATCGGCATTTGTCCCCAAACTTACAACCTTCAGCGGAGTTATATTTGGAGCACATTTTTGTTTTCGCAGAAGATGGAGATGTAACATCCGCCATCATCGGTGGTTGGCGTAGTGGGTTTCTAGAAGGTGGCTGATGAGATTGGTTTCCACCCAAGCTGGTCATCTGGGCCGCAGCATGGATACCCCCAGGAACATAGTGTAGGAAGTGGCATCCTTCACCAAAGGGACACCCAGAAGTGCTGCATCCAGAACCATTTTTAAACCATTTCAATATACTAACAAACTGAGAAAACAACACAAAAAACTTTCAGTATTGCTAGTAAACATTTACCAAATTGCACATACTTATGCCAATGATATCGTAGTGATGATGTTAGCAACAAACTGTCCCACCTGAGCTTGGAACCAGTTAAGACTAACCTGAACTAAATTATTAATATTTTTAATAAGGAAGAAGTGGCTTCTAATTATCCTAAAATCTCTAAACTCAGCCCAATGACAATATGAGATCCATGATCAGAAACTACATCTATAACTCTGATACTAAAATGTAATGATTGTAAAATCTTTAGAAGTTTCAGATTACTGAGTTTAGATGTGTAAAGTTACAAACATGTATACAGTTGCAAACTTGATCAAGGTGACAGAACAATTTAATATTGGCCACATGAGCATATTTTCACAATAATTAACTAGTCAGATGTCTGTGTGACTGTGTTGGCAATTAACAGCACAAGGATACCAATTATATCTAAACTTAATTCATGAAAACATCTGGGTGCAATATTTTACCAAGTTTTTCAACTAAACTCCACAAGACAGTTAAAAGAGAAAAACGATTTCCCTCCTAATACAATTGCTTCTGAGCTGATATTGATTCAGCATTTGTTAAAATGTGGTTTCAATCTTGAAAAACAACCATTATCTGTACAATTTACTATGTTAACTTGATTAATGCAAATGAGATATGAAACCTACTTCACAACTTAAAATACCAAATTCATTAGCCTTAATAAACTATCTTAGATTTCAAAATCATAGTAAATAATAGAACCTTATTTAGGATTCGTAGACTTTTGAATGAGACAACATTTTAAGTTAACTTGTACAGTTTACAGTTTAAGATTAGAACCTGAAAAACTTGGTACATGGCTTTGATTTGCTTCCTAAACCAGGTGTAAAGGTCTCCGTTTCTGTTACAGAACATTAATTACTTAATCTCAGTTATACTTCAGTGAGTTATTAAGTTTTGTACTTCGTGAATATTTTAAACGCATTACTAGTTAACATTGTTGAGCAAAATTCCCCTTTGAGAAAAATAACATTGCCAATTAAAATAAAGGGTTAACAAATGATCTCTAAGTATAACAACAATTTCTTTCTATCACTATTTGCTTGTTTGTTTGTTTACTACTGTCTTTTGAAGGTGTAGGTTACATGTAAAGAAAAAAGAATAAGTTAACATAACCCGTTTGTGCCCTTTCAAAAACATTGTTTCTAATAATTTCATCAAGTGATAAGTTAACAGCAGGTATTTCTCATTTTAGTGATACTCAAGTACGTAACACTATGAACAAAGAGGCATAACACATCATAACAGAATAGCTTAAGGGCACCCCTTCGACATATTTCCAATCTGCTTATGAATCTGATGAACTCTAGAAAACCAAAACAATAGAATATCGCAACCAAATAGCAACAAGCATATAGAACATGAAGTTGAACTCTAAGAACGTAGATAAATTGAGTCTAGGTTAAAACCCATTACTCTTCTATAATCAACTGATTATAAGTTATAAGAAAATATCATAAAAAGTCTGTCTTCTAAAGACAATCTAATAGCCTATTTATACTATAAAGAAAAGCCTAATAATAGAAACCTTAAACTAAGAACAATAACAAATAAAAAACATCGCTAAATTGTAAAACATTCCTAACTCAAAAACATTTCTTAAGGAACACAAAAATGCCCCTGAATCAGAATCTCATGCTTTTTTGAATGCATTGTTAACGAAGGACATATAAAAGGTACTTATAATGCATAGAATCTTAAATTTGAGACTATGTGACTGACTGATAAAGGGTATTGAAATAAAACTTGAACCTCCAAACCATCACTAACATCTATTACAATATTAGGTTTGCACTTAGGAAAGCAGCATCAAAATTTAAATTGTAAATGAGAGGAATGGCAATTTATGATAAGCCTTGTACTAAACCCATATGTAGAGATCATGAGAAAGTTTGACATAGGTTCAATTAACCCTAAAGATGAAAATCTCCAGAATACAAAGCAAAAGATTCCAAATCCCTAGTTGTTTCAGTACAAACACTAACCCTAAAAACAAAACAAAGCAACTAAAACAAGAAAAGAAGAAAGGAAAACTGAATGAAAAGAGGTACCTTGTTTATTTCGTTTGAATCCACCATTAGAATTTAAGGCAGCGTCAGGTCTCCCTCTTTTCCGAGCTCCACCAAAATCCATGGGTGATAACTAGAAATTAAGGAGAAATAAACCAGAGAGAAAGAGATTGTGAAATTCTAAGAAATCCTAAGCAAGGAAATGAAAGAGTAAAACCCCAAAGTTAGGTTTGGGAAACAGGAAGTAAGACCCTGGGGTAGGGTTTGTATAAGAGAAGAAACGAACGAGAGACAAAGAGGAAAAATCTGAAATTAGGAAGGCAAGCAAGGGTGAGGAAACACGTTACACGACAGATACCGAAGGAGGAAACTCGAAATTAAAAACAAATAAGGATTTGGTTTAAGAAAACAAAATTATTTGATATGCATCCTTCTGCCTATACGGATCGGATGATTGGTTAGACCTAGAGGCCTCGTCCAAAAGTCCAGTTGATAGTGGAAATTGAATAAATACCACTATTATCCATGGACAATCACAAATATCCCTAGAAAACTTTACAGGTATCTCTTAGAATATAATTAAAATTTGGAAGAATTATTGATATGACCCCATTTTATTACCTTAATTTCAAATATGATCCCGTTTTTTTAACTATTACAAATATAACTCCGTGTTTTTCTTTTATTATAAACGTGACCCTATTTTTTGTAGGGAGTGTTTGGATACAACCTCAAATAGTAATTTTTTTGACTAAATTAAATTAAGATCTTAATTTAATTTGATTGATAGCTTTATCGAATTAACTGTTGATTGATTGATGGCATTACTCTTATTGTAGTCTTAGCCTAATCATCGGGTTCATTTGGGGTAAAACTTATTGTAGTCTTAGCCTGATCATCGGGTTCATTTGGAGTTTTTCCTTTTGAAGTTCAATTGAAGAATTTATTAAGGCTTTTAAAATGTTTGTGTTATTGTCTGTTAATTAATTTCATAGTTGCTTTCTGTTTGTTTCAAACGTTATAATGACTGTGAGTACACCTAGTTTGAGCATCTTGGTTTGAATAAATAAAGTATAATAGATTGACAATTGGTTGAATTTTAAATTAGAATTTGGTTTGTCATACAAAAAATCTATTCTTACACAGCAACAACACGTCATTTTTATCAAAAGAGAAGATAATAGATGGATTTTCATGATGTCCAAGAAACGAGAGTTGCAAGTTAACCAACCTGATGATATCTTATAGAGAAGTTAAACAATATGGGTTAATAACGAACTAAAAAGGAAGATCTTAATTTAATTTAGTAAAAAATAATTTACTATTTGAGGTTGTATCCAAACACTCCCTACAAAAAATGGGGTCATATTTATAATAAAAGAAAAAAACGAGGTCATATCAACAATTCTCCCTTAAAATTTTCATTAAAAATATAATTTCAATAATCCATTTTTCTAATCTCGTATTTTTAAGGGTGACTCAAAAAGAATTTGGGGCGACTAATAAAACAAAATAAGGTCACTAAGAATTAATATGAACACACCATCCATATATTTTCTTTAATGACTATTTTGCCTTTCTTAATTAGTGTTAATGTTGATTAATTAGTTAGTTAATTTTGGTTATAGTTAGTGTTAGAACATTATTTGAGTTATAGTTTTAGAAAAGAAATAGAGAGTATGCTAGAGAAGGAGAAGACGAAGAAGAAGTTTGGGAAAACTAGGTCTTACCTAAAATTAATAACAAACATGGATGAGTATGAGGAAGAAGATGAGAAATATCATGAAGAACATATTATTAAAGGTTCAATAACGGTTAGAGATGACGATTTGGGATATTTGTTGGATGATCCAAGTTTTTGTGTGGAAGAAAATCTAGACGACTATTTAACTAGGGAAAACGATGAATCACATCAAAATGAAGATAATAATGCCTCAAACAATCAGCTATTGTGTTAAGAAACTCAAAAACCCACTTTGTGTGCATTTGTATGTGATTGTTAACAAAAAATAATCATTTTTCATGCATTTAATATCATGGACGTCCCAAAGTCGGTAGATAATGGAGTTCCATGTCTACCGATTACACATTCCTGAGCCAAATATAGTATAATCGGTGATTTCCTGAAGAATGATTACTACTGATTAAACAAAATTCCAAACTGAATTTTGTTCGAATTCCTGTTTTCATAATCGATAGTTTAGGAATACTTATTATCTACCGATTATAATTGTCGCCCCAAAAATGAATTTCTCCAAACTTATAAACTTTCTAACTCTTCATTTTTCATAATTGGTAGTGTATGAATATGTCTATCTACCGATTATAGATGTAGTCCCCGGATTTTTTTTCCTAAACTTATAAATTTTAGATTTTGCTAACTTTATTATCGGTAGTGCGTAAAATTACATATCTACCAATTAATATTGTAGCCCTAAAAATAAAATTCTCCAAACATATAAAATTTCTAACTCTACATCTTTCTTAATCGGTAGTTTATGAATACTTTAATCTACCGATTATATATGTAGCCCCCTGATGTGATTTTATATAGTGGTAAAAAGAGGTTCGATTCTCGAACTTGTGAAGGTAATGATTTTAGAAAATATTAAACTTAATCTAAACTAATAAAAATCAGGAAATTAAACTAGAGAATATTTTTAGAAAATATGGAGAAAACTAGGAATCAAGATTCAGTTATTTCTAACAATTCATGTGATTAATCATGTAATTCTTTTTAACAATTTAATTCAAGTTTGCCAAAAATATGTTTCCTAAAAGAATAATTGTAAATCCTAAGCATGAGACATCAAGAGTAATTAACTAAGCATGACCCATCAAAAGAGAACACAACTATTTAATAAAAACTATTTTTTTCTAATTTAAATCCATGCAAATAATAATAAAAGAATTATAAATAATTAATTAAAAATAGACTTACCACATAAAATTGAGAGAAAAACCTCCTCCATCATCCCAGTAAATAGACTTAGCCCATGGTGAAGAAGACTTGCTCAAAAGTTGATTTCATTGCTCAAAATATTGATTACAAAGTTGAATTACGCTGTAACAGCTGATTTGTTACGCTTATATGCGTTACAGGAGAGGGTTCAGCTGTTACAGAAGAGTTTAAGCAACAAATGGTTTGAAGTAATAGACAACAGGAAAATTCAAATCAGCAACAATTATAGATGTTACTGAGTCTTCTTCTCCGGCAGTGATGGATGAAGAACAGCCGGCCGGTGCAGTAGCAGTTGACCGGATGTTGACGGAGCTTCACCGGAATTCTCTATTTTCTTCCCTAGGCTTTTGTTGTCGATTCTCTTGGCTTCTCTTGGTATTTATAGATAGTAGAAACCCTAGAGAGAGTTCTAAACCTAATAGAACTCTCTAGAACAGCCCACAAATCCCAATCCTAATCGAATCATGATTCCGGCCAAATACATGATTTTTCAACTGATTTCACGGGATTTTTTTGCTGTTTCTCGATTGTTCTAACTTGTGTGGGATATCTACTAACATTTGGAACAATCTGGAAGCGAAAGAAACCAAATTACACATTGATTTTATGTTGCCAGTAGAAACAGTTGAGCCCGATGAGTTGACCCGGTGACTCGGCCCGATCCAGCTCGCTGGGTTGACTAGCCTGGTTGACCCGCTGGGTTGACCCGATCCAGGGGTGCCCCAATCCAAAGTATGGGTGCTTTGATCCATTTTCCCGGGTGCCTTGAACACTTTTTGAGCCAATTTTTCCACAAATCTTTATTCTTCTAATGTACCTACAAAAGCATAAAAACACGTAATAGACACAAAATCGAATACTAACTCACTAGAAATTAAGGTGTAATTTAGACACTAAAATGTGTCTATCAAATACCACCAAACTTACTATTTTGCTAGTCCTCGAGCAAACTACTCTAAAAATAAAGTAAAAATCCTAACTCACTTTCGCAGGAATCGCGACTACATTTAGCATATGCAGTAAGCCGTTAAACCCCTAGGTGTCCCTAGTGGACGAGTTTTGTCTCGTGAGGGTTTACAAGAGGTATACCCACAAAACCTGGATCTAGATCTTAGCAACACGTGTACGATTAAGGATAGACACTAAACAAGCTAGTTAGTTGGCTACTCAGATATTCGGCTATAGGGACCATTACCCTTTATGGATCCAATCACTGTACACGAGTGTTAACTCAAGCATACTAATATTCATATCTAAGACAACAGAGTTCTACTCAGACAGTTATCTAACCACCCATCACATGAAAAGACTTAGAAGATGAACGTAGACTGTAGAAGGTCGTAAATGTTGACTGAGGCGAACGATGTGTCCCATATCTGTCTGAAGGTCAGTACCAAGATGAAACCTAGTGTGTCGAGATACTCCCCATTTATTTTCAACAGTTACTACTAACTAAAATATTTACAAGTTCCCATGGATCCTGCGTTCCACGCTTGCTTAGGCGACGGAGACAGGGAGAACTTGAAAATACCAAATACTATATTTTTCTTTTTCTCAATTTTTTTCTAACTTTTTTTTTTTCGATTTTTTTTTTTTTTTTTTACCTAGTACATGTGTAATCCCATGGATCCTGCATTCCACGCTTGCTTAGGCGACGGAGATAGGGGGACCACACACATAACTCTAAAACAATAACATATTATTCAAACTGGGGCATGATCTCAACACACTAAATGTCATTCCAGCGCTAATTAACACGTCGATGCTAGGACCCACCAATACTCTCAGAGAAACACGAAATTGCAAATAATAAAACAGAACGTGATATGGTGGTGACAACTATCATGTTATTTCTAACACCTGAACTCTGTCTCCTTTATGAATAGACCATCTAGCTGGGAACACCAATCCCTATAGCAAAATGGCTAAGTTTCCATCTACCTAGAGTGGTTAGTGTCACCCTAAATTGTTCACATGCTTCTAAATTCCAAATCTTATTAAACCTAAAAAGTCTCCCAATACCCCCAAACTTAAAATAAACAGTGTCCTCAATGTTTCTAAGTCAAGAACAATACCAAAAGAGTAAAAGTAAGGGAGTCAGAAAGATAGTACCTGAATGAAGCGTAGCAATCCTTCTAAGGAGAGAAAAATAAAGATGTAAAAAAAAATCTAATACATACATACACAAACGGCTCTGATGGTCAATCAGAGTACGCTGGGTCCTCCAGAGGGACCTCCTCAATATTACCTGTAGGGGTAGACTCTAAAAACGGTTTCAGTCGTTGACCGTTGACTTTGGTGATATTTCCACCATCCTGAGTCTCAATCTCAATAGCTCCATGAGGAAAAACAGTGCGAACCACATATGGACCTGTCCACCGAGAGCATAACTTCCCGGGGAACAGATGTAACCGTGTGTCATACAGAAGAACTTTTTGACCTGGAGAAAATGACTTTCGTAAAATATTTCTATCATGCACGAGTTTCATTTTGTTCTTATATTCCCTAGCACTGTCATAAGCATCAATCCTAATTTCTTCCAACTCATTGAGCTGGAGTTTCCTCTGAGCACCTGCCTTGTCAAGTGAATAATTTAGCTGTTTCACAACCCAATATGCTCTATGTTCTAACTCAACAGGCAAGTGGCATGCTTTGCCAAAAACCAAACGGTAGGGGGACATTCCTATTGGGGTTTTAAACGCAGTACGATAAGCCCATAAGGCATCAGTAAGCCTTGTTGACCAGTCTTTCCTATTTGGGTTGACTGTCTTTTCTAGAATGCGTTTTATTTCCCTATTGGAAACCTCTACCTGACCACTAGTCTGGGGATGATAAGGGGTGGTCACCTTGTGAGTTATACCATATTTCTTCATCAGAAGACTAAACGGTCTATTATAAAAATGTGACCCACCATCACTAATTATAGCCCTAGGTGTACCAAAACGTGCAAAAATATTATCATTCAAAAATCGGACCACTACCCTATGGTCATTAGTTTTACACGACACCGCCTCTACCCATTTACACACGTAGTCTACGGCAACAAGTATATAAAGATTACCTAGAGAACTAGGAAAGGGACCCATAAAGTCAATACCCCATACATCAAAAATCTCAATAATCAAAATCGGGTTCAGGGGCATCATGTTTCTACGGGTCACGGTTCCTAGCTTCTGGCATCTGTCACAAGCAACACAGTGGCTGCGGGAGTCTTTAAACAGTGATGGCCAGTAGAATCCACACTGCAATATCTTAGCAGCAGTCTTCTTGGCACTAAAGTGACCTCCACAAGCCTGATTGTGACAAAAGGAGATAATATTGGACTGATCAGTCTCAGGGATACATCTCCGGATAATCTGGTCTGGACAATACTTAAACAAGTAAGGATCATCCCAAAAGAAGTGTTTCACCTCAGCTAAAAACCTAGAACGATCTTGTCTACCCCAGTGTTGGGGCATTCGACCAGTAACAAGATAGTTCACTATGTGTGCATACCAAGGTGACTCAGAAACAACAAAGAGTTGTTCATCAGGAAAACTATCCCTCACAGGAGGGGAATCGTCTGGAGTGTCTAGGACTAGCCTAGACAAGTGATCGGCCACTACATTTTCTGCACCCTTCTTGTCCCTAATCTCTAACTTAAATTCCTGTAGCAACAGGATCCATCTTATCAGTCTAGGTTTCGAGTCCTTCTTAGACAGAAGGTACTTCAGGGCAGCATGGTCTGTGAAGACTATAACCTTAGATCCTAAGAGATAAGACCTAAATTTGTCTAGGGCGAACACTATGGCTAACAACTCCTTCTCCGTGGTGGTGTAGTTCAACTGGGCATCATTCAGGGTTTTGCTAGCATAATAGATCACGTGTAATAGTTTTCCTATCCTCTGTCCTAAGACTACGCCTATGGCATAGTCTGATGCATCACACATGATCTCAAATGGCTGAGTCCAATCAGGTGCCTGAACTATAGGTGTAGTAGTAAGTAGGGTCTTGAGCTTCTCAAAAGCTCCTAAACAGTCATCATCAAAGGTAAATTTGGTATCTTTTGCAAGTAAGTTGCAAAGAGGTCTAGCAATCAGACTAAAGTCCTTGATGAATCTACGATAAAATCCTGCATGCCCTAGGAAAGATCTAATGTCTTTGACGGTTCTAGGAACCTGAAGAGTTTTGATAATGTCTACTTTGGCTTTGTCTACTTCTATGCCCTTGGCAGAGACTATGTGTCCCAGAACTATTCCTGACTTAACCATAAAGTGACATTTCTCCCAATTGAGTACTAGATTCTTTTCTTTACACCTAGCTAACACTAGCGACAAATGATGCAAGCACTCATCAAACGAAGAACCAAACACAGAAAGTCATCCATAAAGACCTCTAGAAACCGTTCCACCATGTCAGAGAATATGCTCATCATACACCGTTGAAATGTGGCCGGTGCATTGCATAACCCAAAGGGCATGCGCCTATATGCAAAAGTGCCAAAGGGGCAGGTAAAAGTGGTTTTCTCCTGGTCTTTTGGGTCAATAACAATCTGATTATAACCAGAGTAGCCATCCAGAAAGCAATAATGGCTATGTCCAGCTAATCTTTCTAGCATTTGGTCAATAAAAGGAAGGGGAAAGTGATCCTTCCTTGTGGCCTTGTTCAATTTCCTATAGTCTATACAAACACGCCAACCCGTGGTCACTCGGGTTGGGATTAATTCATTATCCTCATTCTTGACTACAGTGATACCTGATTTCTTGGGTACAACCTGAACTGGGCTGACCCACTTACTGTCTGAAATTGGGTAAATAATACCCGCATCTAGCAATTTAAGCACTTCCGTTCGAACTACCTCCTTCATGTTTGGGTTGAGTCTACGCTGCATCTCCCTAGATGGTTTGGACTCCTCTTCTAAATGGATTTGGTGCATACAAACTGTTGGGCTAATTCCCCGAATATCTGCTATGGTCCATCCTAAGGCTTTCTTATTGTCTTGAAGCATGGTTACTAGCCTATTTTCCTGGTCCATATCCAAATCTGAAGCTACAATCACAGGTAAGGTCTCTGATGGGCCTAAGTACACATATTTCAGAGTATCTGGTAGCTGCTTAAGGTCCAACTTTGGAGGTTCTTCAAGGGAAGGAACTAGGTTTGACTTAGGGACTGGTAAGTGTTCGAACTTAGGTGTCCACCTATTGCTGGTGTTTAACACGGGTACTGAGTCTAACACCGCATTCACCTCATTAATTTCCCTATCATCAAAATCTAATCCAAAGTGGGCTAGACATTTCTCTAAAGGGTCTTCTATTAAAGTGTTTGGTAATGAATCCTGAACTAGAGTCTCTATCATGTTGACATTTTCTAAGCTGGGGTCATCTAACTCTAGTGGTTGATTACTAATGTTGAAGATATTCAGCTCAATAGTCATGTTACCAAAAGATAAATTCATGACACCGTTACGACAGTTAATGATCGCATTAGATGTTGCTAAGAACGGGCGACCTAATATAACCGGTATCTGATTTTCTGGATCAGGCACGGGTTTGGTATCAAGCACAACAAAGTCCACTGGATAAATAAATTTATCCACTTCAATCAAAACATCCTCTATGACACCACGAGGAATTTTTACGGACCTATCAGCTAACTGCAAAGTCATCTGGGTAGGTTTCAAATCGCCTAGTCCTAGCTGGAGGTACACATGGTACGGCAGTAAGTTCACACTGGCTCCTATATCGAGTAAAGCTCTTTCTACACGGTAGTTTCCTATCGTGCAAGCAATGGTTGGGGAACCTGGATCTTTGTACTTAAGAGTTGTACTATCCTGCTGAATAGAACTTACGTGGCTAGCTATGAAGGTTGATAGTGACCTGCTTAAACACTTCCATTATTTCGTTAAAATTAGATTCCTTCATAGTAGGTGCTAACAACCTTGGGTATGGAGCTCTAGGCATGAAATCAGTTCTCTGAGCGGTTGCTTTAGGTTCGTCAGAGACTTTATCAGTCTCTTCAACTATTGGATCAGGGTGAACTACAGTTTGTTCACTATCAGGCCTAGTTACCTTGTTATCCACTACCTTACCATTCCTGAGGGTACTAATAGCATTCACATGACTGGATGATTTCTCACCAGTCGACATTTCATTAACTCCTCTTGGATTTGGTTGAGGTTGACTAGGGAACCTACCAGGTTCTCTCTCTCTCAGAGCCGCAGCAATGTCACTAACTGCATTTTGTAAGCTAGAAATAGCTTTTTCTAAGGTATGGAATCTCTGCTCATTCTTTTCGTCATTGCTGGGCTGAGTTGGACCAGTCGAATTCTTATAACTGAAGCCTGGAGGACCTTTAGCATTACTAAACTGACCTTGAGCCTGGCCTTTCGACCAAGAAAGGTTCGGGTGGTTTCTCCAGCCAGGGTTATAAGATTCCGAGTATGGGTCGAACTTTCTCTGGTTATCAAATCTAGTGTTATTATAAAGAGCAAAAGCCTGCTCTTCGAATTGGTTGGGCTCTGAACTACTGACTTGATTCATTTCGACCAGTTCTAGCCTTCTAGATAAGGCTTCTATTTGGGCCTTTGAATCGAAAGATCCTTCTACCCTATTAACATTTCCTCTTCCTAGAAGAATTGTTCTTTTCGGCTCTCTACTACTCTCCCACTGCTGGGTCTTCTCGGCGATATCCCTCAGAAGTTTCATCGCCTCAGCAGGAGTCTTACTGTCGAACCCTCCGGTTGACAAAGACTCGACCAAGGTTATAGATGCATAATCTAAACCGTCATAGAGGATTTGAACTAGCCTTAATTCCTCTATTCCGTGGTCTGGGCATTGGGACAATAAGTCATTGAACCTTTCTACGTACACATATAGAGACTCTCCCTCTAGCTGGGAAAACGTGCATATTTTCTGCCTAACAGACGAAATTTTGTTCCTAGGGAAGAACTTCTGAATAAATGCTGAAGTAAGTTGGGCAAAGGATTCAATTGACTGAGGAGCCAAGCTATACAGCCACGACTTGGCTTTATCTCTTAGTGAAAAGGGAAATAGTCTAAGTTTAATAGACTCGTCATTCAAGTCTCTAATTCTGATCGTGCTACATATTTCCTCGAATTCCCTAACATGAAAATAGGGATTTTCGTTTTCTTTTCCTAAGAATGATGGGAGCATCTGGATAATCCCTGGTTTCAGTTCGTAGCTCGCTTCAGTAGCGGCTAACTTGATGCAAGATGGACGTGAGGTCCGGGTTGGATTCAACAAATCCTTCAGAGACGTCATTGCTGACACAGTCTCAGGAGTGACTAGTTCACTCTCAGTTGGATTCTCAAGGTCAAGGTGAACTACAAGTCTTCCACTGATTAACCTACCTTGAGGGTCTCTATTCCAAGTTCGCCTTAAGGGCGTTCTTGGCATGCAAAAATTAAATCCTAACAAGAAATTTATCAAACACAATCGTGCCCTGACTCAACCAAATCAAACCTAAATCTAGCAAACAACAAGCATGATGGTTCCACTTAGATTGTCTCTAGACCAGCTTCTATTCTTTTAGAAGGCAACTGGTTACAATTTTAGCGAATCTCTCTGAGCGATCCGAGTTAAATCAAGTTGAAGAGAAACAGGAGAAGCTCAATGGAGCTTTGATACCCCTGTCTCTTTGGCAACGCTTCCCTGGGTTACA
>JAJJMC010011023.1:4415916-4435391 GCA_023531435.1 Papaver californicum | reverse complement strand
TCCGGCCAAATACATGATTTTTCAACTGATTTCACGGGATTTTTTTGTTGTTTCTCGATTGTTCTAACTTGTGTGGGATATCTACTAACATTTGGAACAATCTGGAAGCGAAAGAAACCAAATTACACATTGATTTTATGTTGCCAGTAGAAACAGTTGAGCCCGATGAGTTGACCCGGTGACTCGGCCCGATCCAGCTCGCTGGGTTGACTAGCCTGGTTGACCCGCTGGGTTGACCCGATCCAGGGGTGCCCCAATCCAAAGTGTGGGTGCTTTGATCCATTTTCCCGGGTGCCTTGAACACTTTTTGAGCCAATTTTTCCACAAATCTTTATTCTTCTAATGTACCTACAAAAGCATAAAAAACGTAATAGACACAAAATCGAATACTAACTCACTAGAAATTAAGGTGTAATTTAGACACTAAAATGTGTCTATCACCCCCGAAAAGGATTTTTTCAAACTTATAAATTTTATATTTTGCTAATTTTTTAATCGATAGTTTATAAAATCACATATCTACGGATCGTAATTGTAGCCAAAATTGAATTAAACGTATAAATTTTACAATTTGTAAGCGGCATTTTTTTTAATAAAAGGATAATTATATTAAATCAAAATAAATAATATATCAAGTTAGCAATAACTTGCTTATAAAAAATATTATGAAATACAGTACACTTATTTAATCTTTGGTGCAAATGTGATAAGATATGTTGAAGTCTTTTGATTCTTGCATCTTTAGCTATATTGTCTGCTGCATTATTATTTTTCCTGTTGATATATCGAACTTGAGCTTGAGGAAGAGTCGCCAATTTTTATTTTACCTCAATAATAGAGTTTTCCACTTGCTAAATAGTTTCCACGTTGGAATTATTATGGTGTCAGCTAGCTGCTTGCAGTCTGTACTATTGTATCACTTAATAAAATGTTATCTGATAATCATGAGGTGGCTTTTGAAAGAGATTTTTCTTTTGCTTGCAGTGTTGAAGCAACCCAACCTGATCCTGCTGAAATGTGCATAAAAGATTCTTGATCCACTGAGTATAAAATAAAAGCATATCCCATAAAAAGGTCTTCAATTTTGAAAGATGCATCTGTGAAGATAATCCAATCTGTATTTGTATTGATACAATCTTGTTTTAGGGATTTTTGGATTACTGAAATCTTCTTATTTTCCTCACTAGTAGAAAGGCTGACATTGAGGTGATTCTTGATTTATTGAATCAGAAGCATTGGA
Source organism: Papaver californicum (assembly GCA_023531435.1). Classification (NCBI taxonomy): domain Eukaryota; kingdom Viridiplantae; phylum Streptophyta; class Magnoliopsida; order Ranunculales; family Papaveraceae; genus Papaver; species Papaver californicum. Next base: position 4,434,151 of record JAJJMC010011023.1, on the reverse strand, counting down.
CTCGGTTTAATGTCTTCAAAATAAATTGTGCATCTATGTTTCCATATAAACCAGAGGATTGTAGCGATCATCTCACTCATTTCAGCGTATTTTTTTGTACACAACCAATCTGAAACCCATTGCTAAATTGAACCCATTTGAAAATCCGTGATAATAGAGTCTAAGGAAAAGGTGAACCAAATAGATCTTGCAAAATAACAGTCATAAAATAGGTGGATTTCGGACTCCTCCTGTTGGGTATCACATAGTCTGCAATTTGAAGAAAATTGCTGAACAAATTGAGAAATTCTGCTTGAAGTCAGGAGGGCTCTTTGGGCCAATTTCCAAATAAAGACTTTAATTCTTGGGATTCCAGATGTTTTTCCATGGGAAATTTATGGGTTCATCCTGGAATTTAGAACTTAGGAATTTATAGATGCTTTTTACAGAGAATTTTCTATCAGGATGATGTTTCCATCTAATTGTATCTTGTTCTTTGACAAATGGGGAAATAGCTTGGATTCTTTCCAAGATATATTTGGGGAGTAGAGCATTTAATCTTGGAATGTCCCATGTTCCATCATAAGATAATAGATCTTTAACATTTTGAGGCATTGTATTATCATAATCCGATGGTTTAGGGATAATGTCAAGACTAGGTACCCACAAGACCTCCCAAATGTTAACTGACTCCCCATTTTTAACTTGCCAGACAAAATTATTCTTAATTATTTCTAATCCTTTTTGAATGCTTGACCAGATCCAAGATAAATTTGATTTTTTGGATGATTCTAGAGGATTACTATCTGGGAGATATTTTGCCTTTGAAATTCTAACCTAAAGCTGGTTAGGTTCCTTCAAGAGGCGATTGGCTAGCTTTGTTAATGGCACTATATTGAAATGGTGTTGATTCTTGATACCAAGCCCACCCTGAGATTTAGATATGCAAATGCTTCTCCAGGCTTTTAAATAGAAACCCTTATTTTTTTTTCCTTTCTCTTTATTCCACCAGAAATCTCTTTGAATATTATCCAGTAAATCGAGGGTAGATTCCGGTAGATCAAGATATTGCATTTGATATGTAAGAAAAGCCTGAAGAATAGATTGTATGAAAATTGTACGCCCCGCTTGGGAGAGAAGCTTAGGTTTCCACCCTTGAAGAGTAGAATAGTATTTTTGGAGTAGAAGATCAATTTTTTTTTCTGTTTTTGTTGAAAAATAGCGGGGTGCCTAGATATCTCTCGCTTTTTTGTCATTGATAGGAATTTTAAGAATTCTTGCAATAATCTTGCCATGTTTGGGAGGAATCTTTGGAATGATGTGAATCCCGGATTTTTGAAGGTTGAACATTTGCCCTTTAATCTCACCAAATTTAGAGAGATATCCAATAAATATTTCACTTAAATCGGCTTTGGTGAAGAGGAAACAATCATCAGCAAAAAACAAGTAAGATATTGTCGGAGAATATTTGTTAATTTTTATCCCAGATATTTTCTTATCCTCGGTAGCTTTATGGAGAAGTCTAGACAAAATTTCCATGCATACGAGGAGAAGATAAGGAGAAAGCGGGTTACCCTGCTTGATAACTCTCGAAGTAGAGAATTTGTATCCCGAAGAACCATTAAGAATAATAAAAAAAGAGGGAGTAGAGATACATTGTAAAACCAAGTTGACCCAAGAATCATTGAAAACCGAAGAAAGAAAAGCTTTTAAATAAAATGCCATTCCACTCGATCAAAAGCTTTAGACAGATCAAGTTTGAAATCAAGGAAACCTTTTTTTGCTTTTGATGTTTTCATAGTTAGAAGCAGCTCATGAGCAATTATAATGTTATCCGTAATTGTCCTGCTCGAAAGAAAAGTGGATTGATTTGGTGAGATAATATTATTCAGAATAGGCTTGAGCTTATTTGCTAAGATTTTAGAAATGATCTTGTATACAGTCTTGCTCAGGCTAACGAGTCTGAAGTCAGCTGGAGTTTGAGGTGTAGATATTTTAGGGATAAGGTTGATGAAAACGGAATTGATATCCGGGTATAGAACCCCTGAATGGAAAAAAATCTTGAATCATTTTTCTGACATCTGGTTCTAAAATATCCCAATTGTCTTTAACAAAAACCCGGTTGGAATCCATCTGGGCCCGGGGCACCCCATGGGTTCATATTAGAAATGGTAAGCTAAATTTCCTCCTTCTCCGGTATTTTAGTGAGATAAAAATTAACTTCGACAAAGATACAAAGTTGGATTATACCGTCTAAAAGAATATTATAGTCAGAAAATTGCGATGTGCCAATATTAGAGAAATGTTTGACGAGGAGAGAATAAATCTGGTTGCGATTATTTAGCCACAGGCCTGAGGGATCTCTAAGAGCATTGATAGCATTAAATCTTTTTCTATTGGAGGATGCAGCATGGAAGTATTCAATATTTTGATCATATTCTTTAAAGAATTTATCCCGAGATAATCGGTGATAGTAATCATTTTTTATTCGATACCATTTCCCTAATTCTTCATGAAGATTTTTCTGGGTTTCTAAAATCTCCAGATATTTCCCTGTTTTGTGGATGTTTTCTAATTTATTATTGAGAATTTTTATATTTTTATGTATATTTCCAAAAATATTATAGTTCCAATGGGGTGAGTTAGAAAATAATTTCTGGAGTTTCAAAACAAGATTGGAATCTGATCTGGATCTGAGTGAAAGCTCCAAAAGGCGAAAATAGTATGTTTGAGAGAATGGTACGAAAGCCAGGATCTTAAACATCTAAATGGTTTTTGTAAGCTAGCATTTTCTGGATTGGAAATAAAAAGTAAAGAAGTGTGGTCAGAACCGACTCTCGGTAGGTGACATACCTTAGAATATGGGAAAAGATGAATCCACCAGTTCGATAATAAATCTCTATTTATTCTCTTGCAAATATTTGCTTCTCATTTTTTAGTGTTTTACCAAGTGAAATGATCTCCGCATATCCTACGTCTTGAAGACCAAGAGAGTCAGTGATTTGAATTATCATTGATTTAGTAATAGAAGTTGATTGAATTCTTCCTTGTTTTTCCGCTGGATCCAGGATGAAATTTAAGTCACCAATAAAGAGTCACGGTTCTGTCACTTGTTGGCTCAATTAAGCAATATGTGACAACTGCGAGATTCTATCATCAACCTCGATTGCACCATATACGCAAGTCAGTAAACACTTATGGTTATCAGTTGTTATTTTAAAATGACACACATTTAAATAGGAAGAAATTATTTCAAGGGACATATTATTGTGGCAGTCAATTATAAGACCTTTCGCTTTCGCAATCGATGGAATAATAAACAATCAGAAAACTGAGATTTTTTAAGAATAGTTTCCATTTTAGACCAAGAGGCCTTAGTTTCTGACATAAACAAGATATCAGGTTTGTGATAGTGGCACAAATGATTTAAATGGTCCCTAGTTAAAGGTGGACCAATGCCCTGTAAATTCCAAGATAGTAATTTTATAATGGAAACAAAGTTTAAAGGAAAGAAGCAGAAAAGCCTTTTAGAGACAATAACACATCAAGAGAAAAGAGAGATGGCTCAAAACCAACTAAAAGTCATACAGATTGCAGTCAAAATAAATGAATCACTCCAAGATTAAAAGGGGTCACTTAGAAAGAAAAAAGACACCATCATAGATGAAAAAATAGGAAATAACAAGTCACAGATTAAGAATAACTCTATATTACAGGGCAAAAGACTAAAGCAGAGCTAACAACAATAAGAGAGGCCAGGCACAAGGACAATACCAATATATAAATATAACAAATTAAGACTGCAAATGCACATAGAGAGTACCAACAAATATAATATTAAAGAAGAATAACACAACCACTGGAGTTAAATCATCAAAAAAAAAAGCCAAGCTACAACAAGAAACAACAGAGAAGTACCAAACAAATGATCCAGAGAAATAAGACAGATTGAGAAACAAAGTTTAGGGATTAAGACATATTTAACAAACAAAGTAAAATATATTACATTAGAAAAGAGCTGAACTAAAAAGCACTATGGTAAAAAAAGAGGGAAAACCACTAAAATATTGCAGAAAAGAAATACAAGAAATAAAAAGAGCAACAAATTGAAACTAGATAAGAAACAACAACGATAAAGAGCAGGAAGCAAACCAAAAAAATTGAGAGTTCGCAAACTCTAAGTCTTCCTGCTTCAACCATTAGCAAAATATTAGGTTAGTGATTCCAAGTTAAGACTTAATCAAAGAGGGTTTTGGGGATTGGCAGACTCATTGTCTTCATTGTTACCATCTGGGGATTTTGTATTTGAAGATTTTCCTTGAAACCAATTATGTGGTTGCACCCTGTGAGAGATAGATGGCTCAATTACAATGATCTCTTTGATTTCTGCTTCACTCTGACTTTTAGATTGGAAACTAGGCAAATCACCCAATTTTGGATTCTTTTGGACAAACAAAGGATGGTCCCAGTTTCAATCGAATGTTGTTTAACAAATTAAACCTCTAATTATACTTTTTTTCTATGTACAGAAACCTATCTAGATTTTTATCTATAATCGATAGTTGGGGGTATTTAATTAACTGTCGTTTAACCTTAATCGGTAGCAACTTATGTTCTCATACTACCGATTATAACAGTGTAACTCATTGTTATTTTATGTCGATTGTTGAAGCGGTTGATCATGTTTTATATGAGGGTCCTGATACTTTCCTACACTATGTAAACGATTTTGTATGCTACCTACCCACTCTTGTCTTGTTCTAAGAATGTATGTTACATGGTTAGGCTTATGAGATTTGTTTTGTTATATGCGTATTAAGACATTTGAAAGTAATGCAGAGGCAAAGGAATGGCTTATCAACAAGGAAAAAGAGAAGATGTGCGTTGTACTTCAGAACAATTGCGTTAGAGTTGATCGATTTGAAATAATTTATAAGAGAGGTGGCGAGCAAAAGAGTCACGAGGGAAAGGATCGTAAGTACATAAAGAAGACGGAAAGAAAATACTGAGGTAATTCAAAGGCGATTAACAACGGCGATGAATTGAACGAGGGAAATTTTTTTACCTTTGCCTCTATCGGTAGTCAAGAAGAAGAGGAGAAGAAGAGTTAGAAATAAAATAAAACTAGTTTAGGTTTAGGTTTAGGTTTTATATTTTTATTAATGAAAGGGTATATATGTATTTTTACCTACCATTAGGACATCCATGGCCATATCTATTGGATGGGTATGAATAAGTTGCTCTAAATTCTTTTTGGGTCTCCCTAAAAAATGCGAGGTTCTTGAACCTAAATATCTTTTTTTTCTCCTTTATTTCTAATAACACAGAAGAAAATCTCCATTGCCTCCATCGTTCCCACCACCACCATCTCCATCGCTTCCATCACCACCACCATCTCCATCGCCTCCACCACAACCAGCACCACCACCTTCGTCATTGTCGCCGCCTCCACCTTCGTCATTGTCGAATTTCAGATCCATTTGATACAACAACAATTATTTTTAATATCAGAAAATGATTTATTCTATGCCTTTATTGATATTGAGAAATCTGGATTTATAGTTAAAGATGGTGGTGTTAATATGAACTTGAAAAATGTGTTTAGTTAGTTTCAATTGAGTACTCGTTTTGTTTTATTTTCGATTTAAAACTGATTTTGCCTATTTCGTAGTTTCGTAGTGATTTTTTGCTGGTACCTAGGTGATGGCTTGATGAATTAGTAATAAAAGTATTTTTATGTTTGACTTCAGGATGCGTTATGAAGTTCCTTTACTAATTATAAAAGAACTTGTTCCTCGTTATCCGCAAGATGGTGCCAAGGTTAATTGGAACAAATTTGTAAGTATGTACCTAATTTCAGTCACACCTATTATATTTAGTCTTATTGGCACTTTTGTGAAGAGAAAAACATGTCTTTTTGTTATAATATATATAGGAGCACTCTTGTAGGTTTATAGTTGCCTTACAGATCCATTTGGTAGCCTTTTATGGAACAATTTTTCTAGTTTGTACAGACAATCTATACTTTCACAGTTGGGTCGAAAAACTGCTAGCATCAAGGAAGTGGATTCTAAACAGTTGGTGTATTTACTGATGCTCTTTTAGATACTAAGTATGTTTGGTATAATTGCGTTTCTTGCTTAATTTTACTCAGTATTATGTATTCGTTTCGTCTTTTTGGTGGTTGTATGATTTGGGTTGAATGTTAGTTGAGCAGTCAGTTAGCTTGGTTCTCTGTGCCGTCGATACTTACTTGCTAATGTTAGATGGAAAAGGGGAAACTATCTATATCAAAAAGAAAAGCATGAGGAATTTGGAATAATATGTTGTTTTCTTAAGGTCACTAGTTATAACAAATTGTGAGTCCAAGTCTTTATTATGGAAATGTCGAAAGTACTAATTGAGATGACATGTAGAGTGTAAATGTCAACATGGGATACATGTATGGTAGTGTTGTATTTACAAAATACATGTGGCTGGAAATTGGAATTCGAATCTGGTCTATGCTTCCTGATAGAATTGGTTGTTACTTTCTACTCATCAGCATATTTGGAGTTTAGTTAGACCTTAGACCTTCTGTTGCAGTAATTTCTTGGATGGTTAAATGCTTTTGGATAGTCCAGGAGATGTCCAAAGGCTTCTTAAAAATGGTCTTCTTGCTACTAATACCATAGATACTGTTAGGGAATCTGTAATCAAGGACTTGATTTATCTGGTACGTCTTCTTTTATCGAGGCGATCTCACATGTCTGATCTTTTATATTCTTGAAATATTTTATTTTATCATTCAGACAGAAACTAGTATGTCAAAATGAGTAGGTATATTCGCGATGATATATGTATTATAATGCACATGGTGTAATAGTAGCACACCTGACCCCATGTCAGAAGATGCGTGTTTGGTTCACGTCAGGTTCACTCATCCGTGTATGTCAATTTTGGTATCAACTTTGGTTGTTAACACTAGATTTTGGTGTCAACTTGGATTTGTTGACACCAGAGTATGATGTCAACAAAACTTTTTTCTGAATTTTCAGTTTTGGTATCAACTTTGGCTTGTTGACACCAGTTTTTGGTGTCAACTTGGGTTTGCTGACACCAGATTATATCAACATTTTATTTTATTTTATTGGATTTTTAATTTTTGTGTCAACTTGGGTTGTTGACACCAGATTTTGGTATCAACTTTGCTTGAGTTGGTGATGGTGGTGCTAGAGGTAATAACGGTGGTGGTGGCGTTGGTGGTGGTGGAATGGAGGTGGTGCTGGTGTGGTGTTGGTGGTGGTGTTTGTGAAATATTTGTGGTGGAATGGTGGTGGTGTTTGTGGAGTGTTGGTGATGGAATTCATTTGAAACTTTGAATATCATGCTAACCTAAAAAAAATATATCTTGATTCAATCTATCTTTACTCGGTCTTCAAGTTATTCTTATTCCTCTGATGAAATTGCTTGCAAAGGTAGTGCATCTTGGGCATAAATAGTTCTAATTGCTTGGAGGATGGGTGTTACTTGGATATTATCAATTGCAATTGTTTCCGCTGCATGGTCCTGGAGCTTATCATCATCATAGGAGCCTGGTATGGAATGCTCATGTTCATAAACTCCAACAGAAAACTCATCTTACCCCTGTTAATATATATTTTATTATAGAGTTAAAGGTTTGATACTAGATGCATCCATCTAATTTTAGGTATTCTTCCCGCACTTATTCATGTTGCACTTGCATATATCATCCTATTTCAAGTAAACCCCTTTTATGTATCCATCTAATTTATGGCATTCATCTCTGGGAACTATAGCAACCCCAAATCTATTATCACCATCCATCCCTTGTCTTTATTACATCTGAATCCTGAAAAATGGTCTTGTTGTAGGAACTGTTCTTCGGAAAATATCTCCTGGAGCAATAACTCAGTTTCCATTGATGGTTGTAATACCATGTCCCAATTTTTAGGGTATTTGTGTATGTCCTAAACTTTTCTCTGGTTTAATTTAACCCACTATGGTTAATATGCTTAAGAAACATAAGTTAAATTGGTTGTAACATTATGAGCGTGTCCCAAATCCAAAATAGGATTTTTAAAAGGCATTTTATAACTTTAACAATAAGTGTGGGTGCTTAAATTAATAGTTGTACATGCGGCTCTCCACGTTACAAAATATGTGTCACTATTTGGATACACCAAGGGCATTTTGGCCAATTGACCGAAATAAAAGAGAATAAGAATATATTATTTTTTTTGGTGGATGAGGAAGAGGTTTTTGCTTCCACTTTTACTTCATGATCTTGCTGAAATCTACTAATGGAATACTCTAGAAAGTTTTGTATAAGAAAATAGAGGAGCTATGTTTGGAATTGATCAATAATAGATGTTGTGAAATATTAATGGAATGGAAATGAGAGGTATGTCTTCATCTTCCTTTGATTTTACATCCTAATGATATTATTCAATGTTTTGAAGTAATTGAGTCTTTATTCTCATACTTTTCTTGATTTAGAACATAGGGTAGTTAGTAAACAATATTAATTTCTTATTTTGAAACTTTGATTTGAGAATTTGGAAATTAGGGTTCTTCATGAAAATTGAGATTTTTGTTATCATCCATGTTCTTATACAAATTTATGAAATGGGAATTTTCCAATCATTGTGAGTTGCTATAATGGTGGTTTGATCGTGGTAATTCATCTCGCAATCAATCATTAATAATCTCGTATGCACCTTGTAAAACCTAAAATGTTTGTTGTTGTTCTATTGATATCTTGAGATCCAATAGTTGAATTTTGATGAAATTTGAATATGTCATACTTTTTTCTATGATAGAAATATGATAAAAGTTTCAAGAAGATCAGGTCTGATTTCCTATTGAAAATATTGGATAAACTCAGACTGGAATGTGTTGAATTCAAATCATGGACATCCTACTTACAATTAGGTTTTCCCATTATCTGTTTATCATATAAATATGAAATTTTAGCGTGTTGTTTATTAACATATATGTAACTTGTTGTAAAAACTTCACACATATCAGAGCAATATAGGTACCTCAAATGTAAAAACTTTGTCATAACTCGCTGTAACTTGTTGTTACCTGATTCATGAGACTATAATAAGAATTTCAAATGGATCAGGTGACACTTACCACTACAAAAATGGGATAAACCAAGACTGCATTTTATGAAAATAGAATTCCTAAGCAACCCCTTTCATCTTTCATTATCTCATTATGTGGCAATTCGATTGAGATGAAACTTTAATATGTTATCGTGCGTTGTATTCGTAAAATAATTTTTAAATTTTAGGAGATTATGATCATGTTTGATAGTACTAAACCATATTCCAGATAAGCATAAGTATGACGGTGCTTATGAGGTTACATTATAAGTTGTCGTCGCCTTCTATGCAAAGGTGGTATACACATGTCACATCCTTGAATTGAACTAGTTATGTTGTATCTATGACTCAAGAAAGTGTATACTTTCTCGGTGATATTAGTATAATTGTTTTTCTATTTTGTTAATTAATTTTCCGTTTGTTAATGCCTGAGATACTCTTTGTGGTTTGAGTCAGAAGATCTACATTATATGCGACTATGTCGTTCATTTCAAGTCATTTGAAAAGTATTTTAAATATTTTCCTTTAACTTACATAACTAGCTTTAAGTATTGTTGTTTAACCGAAGATTAAAAGTGATGTGTACTTAAATTATCACGGGTACTTGAAACTTGATTTGTTGATGAACTACGGTCGTGCTTGATCCTTTTTTGGGTACGTAGGCAACCGCTTTGTGGTGCAGCACGCGTGATAATAGTATAACATGTGATTTGTATATCTTAATTCGAGTTACACATAAATTTGGTATATTTTATGGTTGCTAATTATTTTCGCTGGAGTTTTATTTTTATTTTTCATAAATCTCATAATGGGTTAGTTGCGTACTCTGAAGTTTAACAATGAAAGGTGTATCAATTTTTCCTTATTTATTTTATTCCATCCAAGTTACTTGAATTAAGTAAATTTGGCTTGGACTAAGATACACACATGTGATGTTTCGGGTTTTGGATTTTAGGTTGTGGGTAAGAATCCAAGACAAAATTTAGGGTGTTATACTAGTAAACAAGATGAATACAAATCTCCATATCCCACAGGACCTCCAACCTAAAGTCCTCCTCAAACCAGAAATTAAACATCATACCTAGACATAAACCTAATTTTAGATGGTTCTTCATTGGAAAAATTTGCATTCACATCTTTTTTGAAGCATCAAGAGTGACTGGATACACTATTGATGCTTGGAATCTTCTTAGAAGAGTAAATGTGGAACATGAAGACAAAATTTATCTTATTAGGCTTGAAAATGTTAAAGATTATAATGAAGCAAGGAAACGAGGAACACATGGTGTCCGGAAAACTGATCTTTTTAGTTGAATTTCCAACTAATGGATTTACCTCATAGATGAAAGCTTCTTCAACAATCTTATGATATGGTTCTCTATCAATAGATACCAGCATGCATCATTTTTGTAACTGACATAAGAGAGATTATGAGACCTGCTTAAATCTATTATTAAACTTCTGAAAAACCGTATGAAAAAAGACAGAAGCGAGAAAAACATGGAAGTGACTACTGATATAACCAAACAACTAAAATTTGGGGTTGGGGTTTTTGAAACTCCAACTATGCCACACTGGTTGGAGTTTGGATATAACCTGAATAAATTGAAATTTTGCAAAGCTTGTTAAGTTCTTGACAATCATATGCTTCTTTTCAACGTTACAAAGTCACTTCTATTTTTGAAAATGCTTATTCAAATCCTCATCCCCATCACATGCAATTCAGAATAAAGGAAAACAATCTCTAAACTTCCCAATAGAAGAAAATGATACTACATTACCAAAATATATGAAAGTTAAATTTTGAACCTAGTTATGTAGTTGTCGGGCCATTCAATGGAGAATTCCAACTCATTCTAAATGTGAGCCTCCAAAGATTTAAGTTTGATGAAGTTAGCTTAACTAGATTATTGGCTTATGGCAAGGCTGCTAGGCCTAACATTCTTCAACTATGAACTCCAATAAAGAAACCATTGCTAGGAATTACAAAAAACTGACCAGCAATTTGAAATACCAACCTTAGTTGGGATATGACAATGTTGAGAATGGTTTCAACCAAATATACAATGACTCAATCAACTTCAATGACATCTGTATCTTTCCAAAAATTCATACTTTCCACACCAATCCTTACGCTAACCACCCTTCTCTTAGTAATGTGGAATAGATGGACCTAGAGTTAAAAAGGTCAAAAAAAAGCTTGGGCCAGAAATAGACTGGAAGTAAGAGAGAAATCTAAGGCTTGTGTTACTATGAAAGAACCTAACTCTGGCCAGAATATAGAAGTGTTTTTGGATGTATGGCGATGTATATTTTCTTTTTTCCTTTGTCAAAGTTTTATCCCATTGATGAAGTTTTCTTTGTCAGGGTTTCAACAAAATAGTGTCCAAAGATATCTTATATTTTTCTCTGATTTTTATGTTATACTGATTTAAACATGTCATATTTAGGATAAATATTGTGTATAAAATTTATTTACCAAGAAATCCTTTGTGCCTAGTTATATTAATAGTAGTTTGATTAACATTTATTTATTTATACTACATTCACTTCACCATGCTCTATGGACTCCTTATTATACACTATATACAAATAAGAAATAATAATTCTAGACTGTGGAGAAATTTGTGGCTAGATGTTAGGGTGGAAGTTAAAAGATGGACTCCATAATCCATGGTTTTCGTGCGAGATCATAGACATTTTCCCAAACAAAACGTCCGAATTTTTTCTCAGTGTTTTTCCTTGTTGGTGCATAACGATTGAATAAGATATTGTATTCTGTATGGATAAAACAAATAAGACAATAAAAATGATATTTTATAAAAATTATTATTTGAATAAATTCAACGATAATTTTTTATTATATAGATTTAATATACTCGTGAATTTTGGTAACTCCTGGAGCAATCATGAAATAAATGGTGAGAATGAAAGATGTTTGACTGAATGAATACTAGGCTTGTTCTCCAACCCTTTATCTATCAGCTTCAAAAGCTCAATTAAGAGGTTATTGCTTCACCTGGAGCGCTACCTTCATAAAGTCCTATATTTGGACCCTTTTAAAGCACAAATCTATCCTTTCCTTAGCTTCGTATAAATAATCTTCTACTTCAAACATATTCTTCCATAATTACTATTACGTAATCTTCCAGGATAAAAAAAATACATAAACAATGAGTAATTTTGCATGAAACTATCAAGGTGTTGATGATGGATTTTTGACAAAGGAGAAAATTGTAATATTACCTTTGCTCATCTGCAGAAGCAAAATATATATTATAAATTTTTTGACCCGGTATCAGAATCATAAATACATACTGCTATCCTACATTCCGTAAGAAAATTGTGAAAGCTTATTCATCTCATAGATGCATTAGCATTGAAGCTCATTTTATAAATGTATGCTCCTTCAAAATTTTAGGGCTTTACCCAGCTAAACTCTCGTTATTTCATGTGCATCCATATAAACCATTTGTATTAATCAGAATATGCTGATTATACAAAATTACAAACGTTCAGAATAGAGGTTATGCCATGTATGAATAAAAACGTTAATTAGATGTATACCATCTAATTGCAGAGTCGCATCAAGCATTATCTCAAGTTGCAAACTTCCACAGCTGAATCTTTTGAAAATGTTTTGTATGGACTGCATAAAAATTAAGCATAAATGCTAACATTAAATCTCATACAATTGAGAAACCCTAAATATGTCATAAATATGGCCACGACATTAACGGATACCAAAGTTAGTGGTGCATGGAAAATAATCATAGCACTAGCAAGTGCTAGGCTTAGTGAACCCTAGCCACACTCCCAACACCAATGAGTAGCACACACATGTGCCAAAAGGCTAAAAAAAAGCCAACAAGCTAACAAAGACCACAAAGCTAACAAAGAACGCGCCAAACAAGCATTAACAATGCTAGTGGTAGTGCTAGCATCAGCGCTAGCACTAACGCCTAGAGCTACCAATATCGCTAAGATGAAGCGCTTATACTAGCGCTAATGTTAGCTACTCTAAGCACCAACACTAGCCTTGCTAGTAGCGTTAGCCTTCCCCGTCCTTTTACCTTTGTGCGCCTCTTCACCCTAGCATCATGCTTGCCCCATCATCTAGGCTATAACCATGACATCGGTGGGTATTAGAAACACCACGGTCAAGCCTGTAACATTCATATACATCATTGTGGCTAGCATAAACATTTTTTACAACAAAATTCAGAGTTCATGACTCCACTAACTCTTACGAGAAATAAAAAAAAAATACATGGGGGAATTCTTTATGGGGTTTTGGTCTGGTGGTTACAGCAACATGCAGTATAGCAACACCCCATGATAAGGAAGTTAATAAGTAGTAGTAAGGCCGAAGCAGTTAATGGAGTAATGGAGTAATGGTTTCCCGAAGATTCCTAGGAGGTTATACCATTATCCCCACGACTTCCACCTCTCCATCTCTTCACTACCTTCACTACTTATAAGGAAAACGTGTGTTCCTAAACTATTATAAATAGGCTCCTTATCCCATTCAGAAAACACAACAAGCTTACCATTCTCATAAGCTCTGTTATTTTCTCTAATAGTTCATCACTTCTATACACAATTCATCACACTTATTTCCTTCAAATTTCTTTGCTTCCCTCCCCTAAGATCAACCCATTTTCTCTCTTTGTGACCGAAGAAGGACGAAACGGCTACTATCGTAGTTTGGGCTTGACCGGTACGATTTTGATTTCCAAATCTATAGAAAGTAATTCAATAGTACATTGTTTTTCCTAAGAGTAACTTTTAGGTACTAACAATTGGCGACCACAATGGGAGATCAATCTCTCGGTCACGAATCCAATTTTTTAACTATCTGAAAATCAATTCTTCAATCATCTAAGAAAACGGTGGAACTTAGGTCGGGTTGAGCAACCAATCCCAATTCAGATTCAACAACCGCTCCTAACCCCGGCAATACCAGTGGTGGAACTCCAGAGATCATTCCTCAAAACACCACCTCTGAAAATACCAAGACTCATCTCCGTACCACTGAAGGTGTCAAAAAATGAGCGTGCATCACCAACCATAGATGATTTGATGAAGCGGCAAGAAACTTTGGCTGAAATTGCACTACCCAGAAGGAAGTTCTTACCTTTCTCAAGACTTTGACGAAACAATTATTACCAAGAAAACGTTATCCTCAAACGGAGAAAGATAAGAACATAACCGCCGGTGAATCCAGCAAGTCAAAAGATAATGCCCAAGAAGATGATGAAGTACAAATCATCACCGACCGTGTACCAGAAAGAAGTCAATAACAATAGAACTTTGTCACTTGCGAAGACCTAAGGCTCCTGCAAAATCGTGGAAAGGAAGATTCATCTTCATTCCATCAACACCAACCCCCTTACCCAGCAGAAATTCAGAGGATCGCATTTAAAACATCCGAACGGATATTCATTTCCTCCATTCTCATTGTACGACGACACCTGGAACGCTCGAGAGCACATTTCTCCATTATTGGAATCGTTAGGAGTACATGAATATAACCAAGTGTTGCAGCTTAAAGAATTCTCCAAATCTCTTACAGGAAGAGCTTATACCTGGTACAACAACCTCGCCCGAAACAACATCTCTAGTTGCTCTCAGATGTTCAATGCTTTTTATAAAAAATATTTCTTTGTATCTGAGGAAATCACTCTCTCGGACCTGGAAAAAATGTTCTAAAGGAACAACGAACATCCCAAACAAATACGTGAAGAGGTCCAGAACACAAGCTCTCGACTGCCATGACCAGAACGTGACTGAACAACAATTGGTGGAGCTTTGTATCAATAGTATGATTTCTGTTTATCGTGCCTTCTCTGAGCTATATGAGGCCGCCAAAAGATCAGGAACAACTGTTCCAGTCTTGTTGGAAAGGACAAGGCTTGCCAAAGAAGAAAGTCATGGAGACACCCGTGAAAATAGACGTCTGGTGAACAAACAACATTCTACCCAATACTCCATAGATGTTGTCACTGAGAAAGGGGGGAAGAGAAAGACAACACCTCAATCGGCATCACAGGTTAAGTGTGCTGCGTCAGTTCCGGCAACAACACCAACACCAGTTCAAAGACAAGGCTAAGTCAAGACTCTATGTTAGACACAATAAACCAAGACACGTACAACGATCCCAGACTTCCATTCCCCATGGAGGAGGTTCTCGAACTGCTGAAATTATGGGTACAGAATAAAGCTATCAAGTTACCACCTGTACGATATCCAGCCACTGAAGAGGACATGTCAAATTCAAAGTACTATCACTTCCACAGGTTTTTTTCAACCATCCCACTAGTGAATGCAATGTATTAAGGCGTATATTTAGAGAAAAGATCGGCTCAGGGGAGTTATGCTTAGGGACTGAAGGTGTTCACAAAGATCCCCTTCCTGTCAGGAGTTTTACTCTTTCCGGATATTCCGTTAACAGAAATGTCCAATCCAGGATGGAGTGCATATGTGAACTTCTTTACATATCTAAGGCACAACGCAAAGATAATTTTATCGCCCTCAATCGTGTTGTGTCACGTAAATATATTATAATTATCAAGACTCTGAGAGCTACGGTAATTTCAGGGCACGGAGCCACACACTCGCCAACCGTAATCAAGAATTCCGAAGGGAAGTCCAGGAATGCCTACGAACGCATCACTCTTGAGGTAAAAATGGGTAACACCCAGACACATACCAAGTTTCATATTGTCAAAGAGGATCCAAATTATGACATGATTCTAGGACGCCCATGGGTCCGTAGCAACAAGATGGAATCAGGTGTATCTCCTTTGCCAGCTCCAACACCTCCAAGACTCTCAAACAAGCCAGCAAATTCCGAGGATTGCCTACAGACGAGTTCCGCCGCAAAATGAATCTGGATGTGAAGTAGTTTCCAGAAGAGGACATGACATCATACGTCTGAAGGTTTCGCACACAAGTAAGTCGTATCCAACCAAATTTTTTGCAACCAGTAAACCCGCATCTCATCAAAGCTTGGGGACTTTACCCGGATATCAACCCTATTATGATTCGGCGATGTGAATGGGAAGTTGATCCTTTTCAAAATTTTATCGACTGGGTAGGGATTATCTCTACTAGAGATAAGCAAACCAGTAACCCGGTTGTTCAGAAGACATGTCATGAAATTAAGGGGCCTGAATCCAATGCCTTCCATGTCGGAGATACGGTAGAGACAACCGAAGCCTCTCCTGAAAAAGAACAATATCTCATCACCAAAACTTTGATCGGCGGTTACTACAAGCTTGTTAACATTGACAAGCCAGAAGGGGTGGTCATACATGGCAGGTGGCTTACAACTCAAAATACTTAAAACATTATACCACCACTTCGCTTTATTTTCCTATTTTACGCAATATTTGTAATTCCTCCAAAATGTTTGCAATATCTTGCATTCATATTTAGGATTTCGATTTATTAATCAAGAAAAGTATTATTTCTTTTATGAAAAATATTCTTGCAAATCAATCAAAAAAAAAATCTCTACCCACTCAAAATCCCAAAATAAACCACAAAAAGCCATATGTATCAAAAACCTATAAAAATCAGAAAGTATAGAAAAACTCATTGAAAATTGGTTCAACACCTTCAACGTATGTCTTCTCTAATTGCTCAAGAGTCTCAGTCGCAAGCTTCAACTCCAGAGAAATGCTATCAACTTCACATTTATCATCGGCAACCATTTCCAAGTTATAAAATACGTCTTTCTCCTACGAATGCTTCTCAATAGATTTTAAATGAAGGAGAAGCCATGTGATGTTAAGCTCAGCTCTTTCAGCCTCGTCCAAGGTATCCTTCCAGTCTTGGAGCATTATCTCGGAAATTTATCTACGGGGAAGAGAAATCATTTCGCACATAGTCAACAGCAACACATGCATATTCTTCTCCAAAGTACGATAATTTCCAGGGATACCTACGAAGAAATGGACAAACTTCCTCCGTACTTTGGTATATAGCTCAACATAGGAAGACGGAACAGTGAAACCCCCAATACACACGTAGTCGAGCCGAGTCCTATCAAACTTGAAGTCAAAACTAACTCCAGAGTTCGGATACTCAATCGAAGTGGTTGACATCACACCAACATTCTGTACAATGACAACACTCAGAGTGCTTTCTTCAGCAATTGCGTTAGAAAGAACTTGCTTATAATTTTGATTTATAAATGACACATCATCAGCATCAAGGCTCATGATAACCTCCAACCATTCATCTGTGAGTTCATCTCTCTGCTCTGGGTCATCCTACCCCTAAAACAGAGACATTATAAAGAAAATAAGTCAAAATGTCTCAAGCATAAGGAATTGAACCACAAATCATGGAATTCATAAAACATTTCCATTATCAACCTAAACATATATTAAAAAAGTGTTTTGGGTCATGGCACATAGTTTAGAAAAGATATGGATCGGTTTACAAAATATTGTCAGAAACGTTTTCTCACTGCCCTCCGGAAGAACTAAACTGGTGATAATTGGTAAGGAACATTGAAACCCCCAATACACACGTAGTCGAGCCGAGTCCTATCAAACTTGAAGTCAAAACTAACTCCAGCGTTCGGATACTCAATCGAAGCGGTCGACATCACACCAGCATTCTGTACAATGACACCACTCAATCGAATTTGAGGGTGATTTATATATCAAAAGATTCATATTGATGTCTACTATAACATAAAAAAGGGCGCGTCAATCGTAATAACGAGCTACTAATGGCGGCCAAAACGCTCGACTACACAATGATAGACACATTTATGTGTCTAATTTGTTCCCAATTTGTTTATTGCTAAAGCTCGATTGTGTACTAATTGCGTCATTTTATGTAATTGTAGGTACTTTTAGAGAAATAAATATTTGGGAAAAATCGGCTCGAGAAAATGTTAAAGGCACCCGGAAAATTTACTAAAGGCACCCCCTTGGATTTGATAAAGGCACCCAGGTTTTACTAAAGGCGCCCACCCTCTAAATTCAAATCTTGAGTTTGGCGGGAAAATATTCATTTCATTTGCATGGATTCTGTATCGAATCTGAGAAGAGATTTTTTGGGTTTATTCTCTTGATGCTTGACTACTACAACATATTCTTGCCTTGTACACATTTGGAAAGGTT
>JAJJMC010011023.1:4317254-4405916 GCA_023531435.1 Papaver californicum | reverse complement strand
TATCATCTTTACTTGAGTTTTTATTATTTTTAGTCTTAAAAATTAAAATTAAATCCAAATCTTCACAAGTCTTAACGAACTTTTCTTACCACTTTACGAAATACATCACACAACAGTTGAAAACCTACAAAATTCTGTCTGGAAAGTTCTGAACTCTCGGTGTCGGGTCTTTTTCACCTAGTAGATCGACTCCATATCCAGAAATTCTTTTTTAAAAAGTTTGCTCTTTCTGTTATCTAAATAATGAGAGGTAACCACCTAATTCCGACTTCGGAGGAAAATTTTACGGCCGTTACGGTAAAAAGACCTGAATCTTATTTTTTTTCTGACAGCGAAAATTGCTAAAGTCTTTCATGAAATCATGTATGATTCTACACATTTGGTAATTTAAGAGCTATAATCATGTCATTATGATTCTAAAACAATGGATTAAACTTACTTGAAGCTATGATAATCCATCGGAAGCAGAAGGCATCTCATAATACGACTCGCCAACAAGTTCTTCGTTTTTCAACTTTGGATTCTTCGATTTCTTCAGTCTGAAACGATTTTTCAGGTCCATTTTCATCTCGACCTTCTTCCTCAGTACTTCCAACCACATCGGTACTTTCTGATACTAGAGTATCCGTGTTGCTAGTCATCTAAGAATGATGATTATTTATAAGAATCAGAATTCATTAAGTTTAACAAGAAGAAAAATTCTACAACTCAAGAATTTTCAAAAAAAATTCCACTTACAGCATAAGGTGTTGAGGAGCTAATAATAGCTGGGATACCAAACTTGAAAGGTTAAATACTCAAGTCACTTTGATGAGTTATACTCCCAGACTATGTAAAGATATTTGTCAGGACAAGGTACAAAAGTACTTCATACAGAAAGGACTGTCTCCACTTCCAGGCATAATTATCAGTGGTCTCTTTTCCCCAGAGAGAGGAATATGTTCACGGCAATATCAGGCGCAGAGTGTTCTGGGAACCACGACTAAAAGAAGGAAATTAAATACTTAATTCTTGAGTAAAGAATGGCGATTAAGCGAATAATGATTTCAGGTACCTGCGTCAAGTTGACAATCGAATCAAGCCTCGCTCCAGAAGTAATTTTCAAGTTTTGATGAGCTGCTAACTCCTTCTCATAAGGCTCACTGCATGCGCCATAAGACTCACCGTGTGCGCTAAAAGACTTACCAGAAACGAAGTTTTTAAGAAGGGTTAGTTGTGTGTTCCAAAAATCAGCATATTCATTAGTGCCACGTCCTTTTGTATCAGCCTGGAGGAACGGAATGCTTCGATCAGGAATGGTATGGGCACCCTCGGATTGCTAAAGCACGTCTATAGGAGCGCCTTAGTATGGTAACAAGGAATAGACTGATCAAAACCCATTTGCCGAGACGCCCTATCAATGTTATAATTTCTTCATGACATAACTATCAGAGCGAACGTCAAGGATATACCCTGGAGTATAACTATTCATAAAAGTGGCCTCATGACTGTAGCAATATTACTCTCATCACTTCAACCAGAACATAGGACAATATCAGAGCTCTCCGCAAAAGTCTCCAGAGGAATCACGTGTGGAAGCCTCAAACCCCAAGGTCTGGAATCCAACTTATTTTCATTCTCCATTAAACTAATAAGACTAACAGAATAAGGTTTCTTCTTAATCCAATGTACTTAGATAAGAAGGCTTGGCCTTTGGCGCATATTTAGGAAAAGGCTCCCATATCCAGGCTTGCATAAACATGACATGAATAAAGGACTATATCTTGGCATGACCATTAGAGATCCTCATGTCACGAATGAAAGTATCCAAATGAGAGTATAAAGAGCCTAGAAACAAATTACCAAGAGGAAGAGTTTTTCCACCAACAAGCGAAAAAAGTGATTACTTCAACTGACCTCCAGGAGAATCTTCGAACACGTCTCTGGAAATCCTAAGTACAAGAAATGCATCAATTCACAAGGGATTTTTAAAAACAAGGCCGTCAACGTTTGTACTTCCGTTCCACACTAGCAGTCAACCCAAGACGAGTAATTCTTGTTATTGCAACGACAAGATTTCTGTAAATCTTCTATTTTCTGAGAAAGTATGGTGCCATATTTCTTCTCCTCCTCAAACCATTCAAGTGGAATGCTACCAACAACAGGTAGTTGCAGCAAGACCGCCACGTCCTCCAAGGTGATTGTTAATTCACCCCAAGCGCATGCTGCTGAATGAGTTGGACCGTCCCAACGAGAAACAAATGCAAGCAAACCCTTCATGTCCTTATTAATGCTCAAAGTCTCAGAAACTTGCACAATATAGAGTATCTTAGCCTTTTCTAAAACTAATTTCACCTGAGGATTTTTCAACGTAACTCTATCCCATCCTTTCCATTCATACTTAGGAGTTTGGAACTCTTAAAATGAACACATGAAGGCATGTATTCCCCCCTCTGCAAACAACACCTGACAAGATCCTGTGGATAAATACTCTGAGGTTGAGGAGCTCTATCGATGTTCGGAATAACATTTCCAACATAATCAGGGTCAGTATCCTCTTCAACAACACCATCAAAGAACTTATCGTAAATGCTGTCTAGAGAAATCACAGTAGTAGTATTATCTTCATGATCGTTAGACATCTACAATGGGTTCGAATAATATTTACGTCAACTACTGGGTAATCATACGCAAGGTTTGGCTCTATTTTATGTATATATAGTACTGATATGCAAATACATGCTTATATATATAAATCAAAACCAACATCTAAGAAGTTGGTACAAACCCTAGCATACCTGGTTAAAGATTAACAACGTTGCAGTAAAGCCAATGAAGGATTATCACAATCAGAGACAACAATTGTGGAATTAGAGTTCACTTGCAAGATGTTGTCAAGATAAGATCAGTATCAAGTCAATAGCATGCTTATACAATGAAACAAGCAATAATACTTGAAAGGGTGAGTAAACACTCAGGTAAAAAAAAAAGAGAAAAAAAAACTATGTGAGTAAACAACTTACATAAAAAGCAATAAAATAAAATAATTTATTAATCTGAATTATTCACTAAATCAAAAAAGAAAAAGGAAAAGCTTACCTGGTTGATGTCGGAAACCGGCCGGAAATTGACCGACGGTGATCGGCTGCTGGTGGCGCTGGCGGGAGAAAGCAGAAGCTACTGCTGAGCGAGAGGAGAGAAGGAGAAAAACTTGGCGGTCGGCGATGGAGAATACAAAAATAATAAGAGGGTTATCTCCCTTTTATAAATTCAGGTCAAACAAGGGTTTCTTCTTTGAAGCCATGGTCTCGTGTTGCACACGGGTCAATTTTGGTCTCTCCATCATACAAATCAGCCATGCCTCACTAGCTTACACTCTCCAGACAATGCTTTATTACTTGCAAGCACTACTGCATCAACCATTGTCCCTTCAGCAATTGTTCGGCATCAACGGAGCGTCACCAAATCAAAGTTCATGTTAATAGTTGAAAACAAAGTTTGTTGATTTATTTTGCTTATGTTAGTAAAAAAAATCACCATCTAGTGCTTACCACGAAACATTACTGTTCCACGCTAAGCAGGGGACTTAATGTTGATGGTGAATTTTTTACAAAGGAGAAAATTGTAATATTGCCTTTACTCAGCTGCAGAAGCATAAATATATATGTATAAATTTCTGACCCGACATCAGAATTATAAATACATACTGTTATCCTACATTCCACAAGAGAATTGGGAATGCATATTCAGCTCATAACTGCATTAGCCTTGTAACTCTTTTATAAATGTATGCGCCTTCGAAACTTCAGGGATTTACCCAGCTAAACCCTCGTTATTTCATGTGCATCCATATAAACTATTTGTATTAATCAGAATATGCTGATTATACAAAATTGTGAATGTTCAGAATAGAGGTTGTGTTATATCTAAATAAAAACGCTAATTACATGCATATCATCTAATTGCAGAGTCGCATCAAGCATTATCTCAAGCTGAAGTACACATGGTACGGAAGTAAGTTCACACTGGCTCCTAAGTCAAGTAACGTTTTCTCAACACGGTAGGTACCTATTATGCAAGAAATGGTTAGGGAACCTAGGTCTTTGTACTTAAGAGTTATATTGTTCTGGATAATTGAACTCACATGACTAGCTAAAAAGGATTTCTTTGGTACACTAAGCTTTCGCTTTCGTGTACAAATATCCTTAAGAAACTTGGAATAAGCAGGAATCTGCCTAATTGCATCTAATAATGGAAGGTTGATCGTGACTTGTTTAAAAACCTTCAATGTATCATTAAAGTTGGATTCTTTCCTAGTTGGTATTAGAAGTTGTGGGAATGGGGCTTTGGGCACAAAATCGGGTTCAGGGGAACCGCATTGGACTTTTTAGAGACTTTATCAGTCTCTTCAACTATAGGCTCAGAAGGGTGAACTACAACATGTTCGTTATCGGTCAAGGTTACCTTATTGTATACCAGTCTACCACTCCTAAGGGTTTTAATTGAATTCACATGGTTTGAGGATCTCTCACCAGAAGATAACTCATGAACTCCTCTAGGGTTGGGTTGTAGTTGACTAGGGAACTTTCTTTTTTCTCTCAGCGATTCATTCAACTGACTAAACTGGGTTCGTAAATCGTAAATAGCCTGAGATTTAGCCTGGATCATGTTTCTATTGTCTTCTACATTTTGTTCAACCAATTGTTGAAACTTGGCATTGTGATTAGTTAACAAGGTGATAGACTCTGCTAAACTCATGATCGTCTTTTCTAACAGACTCTGAAATTGTGCTGGTCTAGAAGGATTCTTAGTATAACCAAAACCTGTGGGAACCTGGGGGTTACTAGACTGACCTTGATTTTGGCCCTTATACCAAGAAAAATTTGGATGGTTTCTCCAACCAGGGTTATAGGTTTCTGAATATGGGTCAAACTTCTGACGGTTATCATATCTAGTGTTATTGTAAAGAGCATATTCAACAGTCTGTCCTTCCAATATGACTTGGGTTCTATTCCACAACTAGATTGACTTAATTCAAAGGCTTCTAACCTTTTTTCTATAGCTGCAATTTTGGCATCTGCTTCAAGAATTCCATCTACCCTATTGACATTACCTCTGCTCAGTAGAATTTTTCTCTGGGGTTCCTTACTACATTTCCATTGATGGGCCTTTTCGGCAATTTCATTCAAAAATGTCATTGCCTCATCAACAGTTTTACTCTCAAAACTCCCTGTAACCAATGACTCAACCATGGTCGTTGTTGGATAATCTAGCCCTTCATAAAGGATCTGGACTAGTCTAAGCTTTTCTAAACCGTGTTAGGGACACTGTGCTACTAAATCGTTGAACCTTTCCAAATACCTATACAAAGATTCTCCCTCTTGCTGCACAAATGTGGAAATCTCTTGCCTAATAGATGATATTTTGTGCCTAGGGAAAAATTTAGATAAAAAGACAGTGGTAAGTTGTTCATATGTCTTGATGGATTCAGATGACAAACTATATAACCAAGATTTGGCCTGGTCTCTTAGGGAAAAAGGAAATAACCTAAGTTTCAAAGCTTCATCAGACATGTTGTGAATACTTAGGGTACTACATATTTCTTCAAAATCCCTAATGTGAAAGTAAGGGTTTTCATTTTCTTTTCCTAAGAAGAGTGGGAACATCTGTATGGTCCCAGGTTTTAACTCATAGTTTGCTTGAGTTTCATCTAACTTGACATATGATGGACGAGAAGTCCTAGTAGGATTCAACAAATCTTTCAAGGTTGTCATTTCTGGCACAACTAGAAAATAAGGAATAACTTCCTCACTAAGAGACAAATTCTCAAAACTAAAGTTCTGGCTCTTAAAAGAAGGGTTTCCTAAATTCTCAATTTCAAAGGCAGAGTTTGTATTTCCTTCACTGATCAAATGACCAATAGAATCTCTTCTCCAGGCACGCTCACTAGGCATGCAATAGCTCATAATCGGAAGGGAATTCTAAAAAAACACAAATAAGGCCGACTCAACCAAATCAAACCTATTGAATCTAGCAAACAAAAAGCATGATGGATCCACTTAGATATTTTCTAGACCAGCTTCTATTCTTTCAAAAGGCAACTAGTTACAATTTTAGCAAACCTCTTAGAACGATCCGAATTAGATTAAGTCGAAGAGAAACAGGATAAGCTCTAAGGAGCTTTGATAACCCTGTCTCTTTGACACTTTTCCCTGGGTTACAAGGCGGCTCTAATCAACTTAAAATAATCTTCTTGAACCCTGCCTTAGCACTATGATGCTCCAACTTATGCAACTTCGGTTCGGTGATGCATTGGGTCATGCATCACGGCATAATAGTACCTTAGCACTATAATGCTCTCACTTACGCAACTTCGGCTCAGTGATGCATTGGGTCATGCATCACGACATAATAGTACCTTAGCACTATGATGCTCTTACTTACACAACTTTAGCTCGGTGATGCATTAGGTCATGCATCACGGCATAATTGTGCATTAGCACTATAATGCATTCTTCGAATACGCATCACGTAAAATAGGGCCTTAACACTAATATTCAAGGTCAAGGCATCCACACCCTAACACATATCTAAGTAAGATTTATAAGCTTAGGATGAAGCTTCAACCCAGGCCATGACGCGTCCTTGAGTGAGCTTCATGCAAAAATTACGGGTGTTACACGGTTATTCGATTATCCCCACGACTTCCACCTCTCAATCTCTTCACCACCTCCACTACTTTCAAGAAAAAAGTGTGTTCCCAGATTATTATAAATAGGCTCCTTATCCCGTTATGAAACACAACAAGCTTACCATTCTCATAAGTTCTGTTATTTTCTCCAATAATCTACACACAATTCATCACACTTATTTTCTTCAAATTTCTTTGCTTCCCTCCCCTAAGATCAACCCATTTGCTCTCCTTGTGACTGAAGCAGGACGAAACAACTACTATCGTGGTTTGGGCTTGTCCTGTATGATTTTGATTTCCGAATCTAAAGAAAGTACTTCAACAGTACATTGTCTTTCCTAAGAGTAATTTTTAGGTACTAACACAAGGAATCAACCAACCAACAACAATACAACATCTACGAGTTTTGGTAATAATTCATAAGCCATTAATTTTATTTATCTCTGAAACCTTGGATAACCAAAGGCATGCAAAAATTCTCGAACAATCTCTCAAATTCCAACTTCATTTTCTTTTATAAGACTGGAAGAAGGAAAAATAACCTAAATATTCAAGTCTTACTCATTCACAAAGCTATATCCACGCCCTAGATACCCCATCCCCACCTGGGCATCCATGGTTATAAACATGCTACTAAATTAATATTAGTTTTATCATCTTAATCAAATCATTATCGTCTTGTTCTACTATTTATGATCGTAAAGTATGATTGTGAGAATATTTGCTTAGGAGTGCTACTAAATAACCATGAATCCATATCTATTGCTAGACTGGAATTTTGAGATACAGAATTGTTGATGAACTTTGTCATTAGTAACATACTGTGACTACCAATTGTAATCAAAACCTTTGTGTGATCGCATGTAGAAGATTGACCTATGTTAAATAGATTACTCGTAGTAAATCTATTGCATTGATAACACATTACACTAGGTTGTTCTTTGAGTAGTATTTACATATTCATCGTTATGGTATGTGATGACATGAGGAATTCACCGGAGTATGCTCTCGATGGTTGTTCTTATAACTATACTCTTATTTATAATTGTGAATTGAAAGAACTTGAAATAATTTTGCTTGGCTTACAACCGACCAAATTTTGGCACCGCTGTCAGGGAGGCATATCAGATTGTTATTTTGTTTTTGATTTCTTGTTTTTAGTTTTTAACTTAGTTTTAGAATTGTTTTTGAGGTACTTATTGATAAGCGCATGATTTATACAATTTTATCACCTTATTTCTATTTGTTGGGACTTACTTTTGTACTAATATTATTAATTGTTATGTTTTTAGGTATTTTTGGAAGAATAAACAAATATTGAAATTTTGGCTTAAAAAGTGTTAAATGCACCCGGAAAAGTGATAAAGGCACCCCATGAGTTGATAAAGGCACCCACCTCTTTAATTTCAAATTTAAATTTTGGCGGAACTTATTCTTTCTCGACCTGTACGTGATCTGGCAAGTATTTGGATAACATTCGAGAAGTTTTAAGACAATAAGTATTCTTGCGTTATTAAAGAAGATTCGTGTACAACTTAAACTATTCAAGACATCATCAATGTATCTCGTGAATCTTGGAAAATCAGATCGAAACTAAAAAGGAAAAATTATCTCTTCGGGATTCTTTGTAACAAGAAGAAGTAATATTCGCGAAGCTAAAAAAAGGAATCAACATCAATGTTGTTCTAAAACAAATTCGAGAAGAATAAAAAGGGAAAGACATTACTCCGAGATCTTTCTTATGGAAGAAAAATAATTCTGAGATTTGATTTTCATTAAAAAGAAGATATTCACGAAGATATGGGAGTTAAGAGGCATAAATATGAGTCGAGAGGGAGAAGTTAGGGAGGCTGGCTCTGCTAGAAAGCCAAGAAAAAATATTTCAGTTCGAAAAAAAATAGTTGTTCTTAGTTGCAGAGAAGAGAAGGAAGAAGAAGAGAATACCTTCCAAAACTGTCGCTGATAACGTTGCCTTTTAATTCATATTTAATAGATTTCGCAACGGTTTCCTGAACAGTTCCAGCGACATTTTAAGCATTTCTTACAAGTCCTGTGCTTTATTTGCTTCACTATAAGTCTGTCTTATATGCACCAAATAATTATATTCTTTTTGCGACAAATTTGGTCAATTCATTCTTTTAAACTCTTATTAAATTAATAAATAAAATTGTTTTTTCTTCTATTCTTTTTCTCCATGAGTAGCTAAATTCTTTTGTATGGTGTAGGAGGAAACTATATTTGATGTGTATAATTATAGTTTTATTTCTTAGACAATATTACTCTACTATTTGTGTTATTCATAACTAATAATTTCTCTTCTAAAATGCTTTATTTTAATTTTCCTGGACGTTTTTCAAATTGTTGATATTTTATAAGCGAGAAGGTTATATTTTTGTGCACGAAGAAAGTCGTATAATTAGTTTTAAACTTATATTTTCCAAAACATGAGATTGGATTCAATATGGTTTTTAGTAATTTGAGAGTAATTGTTTGAGATAATAAATTATTAATCTTACATACATCAGAAATAATGGAATCCAAAACCCTAGATTTTTCTCTTCCTGGTTGATTAATTTGTATAGTTATTTTATCTTTTTATTTATTTAGATTATTCAAAAATCATTCTCTTTGTATTAGCACATTAATTATTTAAAAATTAGAAATTACAATTCTAAAATCCATGTGGAACGAACCGTACTTGCATATTGTCTCATCGACAGTCGTGCTATTGCGGTATAATTAAAATCCCATCAAGTTTTTGGCGCCGCTGTCGAGGATTGAGAAATTATGATTTTAAAATTTTCTTTAATTTTGTGTTAATTAGTTTAGGGTTTATTTTATTTTATTTTATTTTATTTTTATTTTATCTTTTAGATTTTATTTGGGTATTTTTCTTAATTTTGTTGTGCAGGTAATATTATACATTTATTATGGAATTGCCTACCAAAAAAAGGTAAGTATTAAAACCCATATTTTTTAATTTACAATAATTCTTAGATTTTTGTTAATATTTTTTTTTAACAATTTGTACATCTTTTAAATTATATTTTATTTTTTATATAAAAAAACACGTGCATACACCAATTGCATAGTCAGACTACCGATTTTAGGAAAACCGTGGAAAAGTAAGTTGAACCCGTGTCGTTGGCCTTATGGGAGTTACCACCTGAAATCCCACAAGCCTTAGCCTCGTACCTTTGCCCATTCTTTGTCTGTAGTATATTTTGCTAAGGTAACCTGAGCTTACGTATTGTAGTTAACCTTGCATTTGCATATTCACAAAAAAAATTGTCGAACTGGTATTATGAGGACCAATATAACGAATATCGACCCGAATTTCAAAATGGACAGTATCCGTACCATGACTATAGTGTAGATAGTACTTGGGACCATTACCAGCCTTCTGAAGGTTATGATTCATACCATAGTGATCCCAATTACTATTCGCACTCTCACCATTCGTATGAACGAGTAGATAAGCAATATTATACTGAGCAAAATGTTAGTTCTTCATCTTTAGAGGATATCCTCCGGCGCTTTATGGAAACTTCACAAATTCTTGATTTTTCGTATGATTCTTGGAATGACAAACTCAATCAATTAGATGAAAATGGACAAAAGATGACAGAAAGACTTGAAGCTTTAAGTATTACTCTCAGTGAACTTAATGCACGTTTAAATGAAGAGAAAATTAAAGATGAACAATCAAATGCTAATATTGTTCAAAATGAATTTAATTGCCGAAATAATGTTTCCAATTTTACCCATGATAATAATGACGAATATTTACCTAATTTAGAGGGTGAGGTTAGAATTGCAAACAGTACTTGTTTAGATAAGGTTCAATCATCTTCATATTATTATGATGATGGAGAGAATATTGATGAATAATTTGAAATCCATTGTCATAAGGATCAGGAAAATTTTACACCATTTGAGCCTCAAGATAACAATGATGTTTCTAGTTCCGATCCTCATAATGTTAATGATTATTTACTTATTCATGAGGGAAAAAATTTAACTAGAGATATCATTGTTATAGACGATAAAATATTTCCTAGTTATTATGAAGACGATGATGGTTTAGAGGAACGAGTTTATCCCGAGAATAGTGTTTTAGAGTCCAATGATTCAGGAACAATAGTCTCAAACGAAGATGATAGACTTGTACTGATTTTAAATAGGGTTAATTAGACTTTGGTACCTATGTTTTGACCAGATTTAGTGTTTTTACTAACATTTTTCCAACGTTAGTGTTTGGTACCTGGACTGACGTTGACGATAGTTGACCACGTGAACTGATGACGTGTCCTTTTTTTCCGTCAATTAAATTTGAATTACTAAAAAGAAATAAACTTTGCTAACAATGACAAGCCAAGTTTTTAACAGATTAGATGTACAGTTTATATTAGATCTTGTTCCATCTCAAAGATGAACAGTTACGATCGACCTAACTATTATAAACTAACGGTTAAGATTGAAAGTAAGGTCTTCAAACCCCATGTCCTTAATTCCCACACCACCACTTCACTTCCTCCCTCGTTGTCTCCGCCTCTCGTCCTCTTCCTTCTCAAAACCTCATTCGAAGAACTTTCCTGATTGAAGAAATGGCAGAAAATTAATCAACAAAAACAGTAAAATGAAGTAAACTTAAGGGAATTATCAACAAAATCGATCAACGCGATAAGTTTCGTCTCTCCTTACTGATTTTTCTATTAATCATCTATATTTGTCCCGATTTTCATCTTTGATTTTCTCTCTATGATTTTCTTTTTCTCCTTCATATTTTCTTCAATGCTAGGTTTTCTTATAGTTGTAATCTCCTCTTAGTCTTCTTCTTCAAATATTTTTAGGGATTATTCAGATCTAGGTCTGATTTTGATTTTGTAATCTCTTTTTAGGGTTTCTCCTTAAAACCCCTTTTCCTGTAATTCTTTATTGATTTGTATTTTGATTACTTAAGTGAAAATAGCCTAATTAAAATTCTGATATTATTTATTTATTGCTGCAACCTAGTGCATTAATTAAATTCTAGGATAATACGAGATATTGGGGTTGTTTGATTTTATTTATTAGATTTTTGTATTTTGTTGATTCTCTGACCTGGTAGAAGCAATTGCTGCTTTGTTCTCTTTGTATTATTTTGATTTTTGGTTTCGATTGAAATTGGGTCTGTTTTGGTGTAGGTATTGGATGCCAAGCAAATCAAGCAAGTGACTAATGGGGGTGGCTATTGGTCTTGTTGGTGATGCAGCTATTCCTGGTGTAACCATCAATTGCTTTTACTCTTAAGTCAATTTATAAAGGTGATATTATTCATACTATTATTGATGCTAAAGAGCTGATTTGGATTTGTTATCCTTTTGTTTTCTTAGGTTTCAAACTGGAGAAGGTTGGTGTTTTCTTAGGTTTGATTTGAATTTGTTATATAATTCATATGTGAATATAAATATGTTGTTTATTTAACAAGGAATTGTAATGATTCATAGTGGTTTTGATGTTGAACAGAGAACAATTTGGGAATTTTTGGTTCTGATGTGGATGGAGATGCTCAGTCTTGGTTCCCATGCCATTTTTGTTATGTTGAACAACACATCAAAATCAAGAAAAAGAACGGCTACTCAACATGGTTTGTACTGTGTCATTTGAAATGTTTGGTTCAGCTTACACTGTGAAGAAGTATACACTGACTGGAGGACGCAAAGGCCCCCTCTGATATTATTTGCACTCAAGGTTGGTTCAGCTTACCTAGTTATTTATCACTGTTCCCCTCTAATATTATTTGTACTCAAGGTTGGTTCAGGAACAAGCAAACCATCAGATTGTCCCATATATGTTTCTATTGTTTTCTTTTAGTTATTTGCAGACCAAGAATGACTGTAATCTTGAATTATTCATACTATTTGAAGAAGAAGCTGCAGTAATAGACAGATATTTACTCGAAATGCTGATGTTTTTTTAGTTAGACAATTCAGTTATGAAGATGTATGTTATTTTTGTGTTCACTTCTCCGTAATGTACTGAACCGCTATACATAATCTATAGTTTATTGCCATGGTGCTAAAGATTTAGAGTAACTTTAACTCATGAATTGGCCTTGTTAAAACCATTATTCACGTGTCTAATTGATAGAGATGATCATGGTTGAACCAAATCCATGTGGTTTTAGATCAACTCCAATGGGATTGGCGTTAGGTTATAATAGTTGCTATTGGGAATTGATTTTTTGAAAATCTAAAAATTCGACCGTTGGATATGAAGAATCATAGTCGTAGGATGTATAAGAAGGCATGTGAGTTTTAAAACACTCATGTGTTAACGGCGTTAAGTATTAATTTTTTTATTTTATTTTTTTTAAATCTAAACGGAAGTCAGTACTTTAACTTTGTCAACTCGGGTCAACCGTCAGTCTAGGTACTAAACACTACCGTTGGACAAATGTTAGTAAAAACAATAAATCTGGTCAAAACATAGGTACCAAAGTCTAATTAACCCTTTTAAATATGAGTGAGGATGCACCTCCTGCTTATAACTTAGAAGAAGCTATTGACCATTTTCAGGAATCTGATGATCTAGAAATTAGTGATATTATGACTAGACTTTCTAGAGACACCCAAAATTCTAAGTTTGGGGGTGATTATCATTCTCCTTGTGCTTTACCTTTAACTCTTATAAAGATCCCTCACTTGGGACTCTACATTTTTGCCTCAACCATTTTACAAGAGTATCTTCATACACGTTTTCCCAAACCTAATAATGTCCAAAAAGAGGTTCAGTTGTTAGAGACCCATCCTCTGGTTGATGTGGTCTATCCAGGCGATAATACCAAGATTGAATTTATTTTCCCACCAAATATTTTTCTTCCAATAGTAGGAACGTTTGAATTTCAAATATGTCAGCTATTAAGTTTTGAGAATAAGCCTAATTACTTTAGGAGATTATAATCGACACATTTTCTTAAGAATAACCACCATTTTCATAGTAGTCAATTGTGTGGGTCAAATCTAATTGACTTTGAGGATCCATAATTATTCAGGTTATTCTTATATGCTTCTAAGTTCTTAGTTGAGTTTTTCCAGACTCTACAACCTGATCCCTTGGATCCTGTCTATGAAGAAATCCAACCCATGAAAATATTTTTTCTAGACCCTTTTCTAGAACTTGAACCTAAACCACAACTAGATAAGGGTGTGCTCGGTTTGTTCATTTTCTTAGTCTGTTGCAGTTTCCTTTTATTTGTGTCAGCTTTATTTGATTCAGATGACCCACAGTTGTTCCGGCTATTGCTATATGATGCTATGAGGTGACTGATTCTTTCCTAAGTCTGCCTGAAGACTTTAAACTTAGCACTTCTTGGGAGGTAACCCATGCTCATGCGACACGGTAATATCCTTCCTTATCTCTTTTCTTCAGTTGGTAACAATTTCTCCTTGTTCATGTTTTTAATTTCATCTTTAGAACATTGAGGACAATATTAGATTAAAGTTTGGGGGTATGTGAGAAACTTTTAGTGCAATAATAAAACTCCAAAATTTAGAAACTTGTAAACAATTCAGGATGACACTGGCCATTCTAAGTAGATGGAAACAAAATTCTTGTTTATAGGAGTCGAGGGACCCAACTAAAAGGTCTAATCTTAAAAGAACAGAACTCAGTTGTTAGAAATAACATGATAGTCGTCACCATATCTCAGAGTCTTCACTATATCACGTTCTGTTTTTATTTTTGCAACATTTTGTGTTTCCCTAAGTGATTTGGTGGGGCACTAGTATCGCCTTGTTGTCGCCAGGGTGAAGTAGAATTATTAGAGATCAAGCCCCATTATTTTAATTGAACTTGGCCAATATAAAAAAAATAATTAAAAATGACACTTGGATAGCAATATGTGTGTTTTATCCCTGTCTCCGTCGCCTAAGCAAGCGTGGAATGCAGGATCATATTTTGGCGCCGCTGTCAAGGAAGCATAGCGGATTGCTATTTTGTTTTTGATTTCTTGTTTTTAGTTTTTAACTTAGTTTTTAGAACTGTTTTTCAGGTACTTATTGATAAGCGCATAATTTATACATTTTTACCACCTTATTTCTATTTGTTGGGACTTACTTTTGTACTAATATTATTAATTATTTTGTTTTTAGATAAAAATAAACAAATGTGGAAAATTGGGCTTAAAAAGTGTTATAGACACCCGGAAAAGTAATAAAGGCACCCCCGAGACTTGGGTAAAGGCACCCCATGAGTTGATAAAGGCACCCACCTCTTTAATTTTAAATTCAAATTTTGGCGGGACTTATTCCTTCTCGACCTGTACGTGATCTGGCAAGTATTTTGGATAGTATTCAAGGAGTTTTAAGATAAGAAATATTCATGCCTTACTAAAGAAGATTCGTGTACAAATTAAACTCTTCAAGACAACATCAATATATCTCGTAAATCTTGGAAACTCAGATCGAAAATAAAAAGGAAAATCATTTCTTTGGGATTCTTTGTAACAAGAATAAGTAATATTCACGAGGCTATAAAAAAGGAAACAACATCAATGTTTTCCTAAAACAGATTCGAGAAGAATAAAAAGGGAAAGACACTACTGTCGAGATCTTTCGCATGGAAGAAAAATAATTCCAAATAATTATATTCTTTTTGCGATAAATCCCGTCAGTTATTTCTTTTAAACTCTTATTAAATTAATGAATAAAATTGTTTATTCTTTTATTCTTTTTCTCAATGAGTAGCTAAATTCTTTTCTAGGGTGTATGAGGAAACTACATTTGATGCGTATAATTACTAGTTTTATTTTTTAGATAATATTTACTCCATTATTTATGTTATTCATGAATAATAATTTCTCTTCTATAATGTTTTATTTTAATTGTTCTGAACGGTTTTCAAACTGTTGATCTTTTATAAGCGAAGGAGGTTATATCTTTGTACAATGACGAAAGTCGTATAATTAATTTTAAACGTTATATTTTCCAAAACATGAGATTTGATTCAATAAGGTTTTGAGTAATTTGAGAGTAATTGAGATAATAAATTGTTGATTTTAAAAACATCAGAAATAGTGGAATCCGAAACCCCTAGATTTTTCTCTTCCTAGTTGATTAATTTGTATAGTTATTTTATCTTTTTATTTATTTAGATTATTCAAAAATCATTTTCTTTGTATTAGCACATTAATTATTTAAAAACTATAAATTGCAATTCTGAAATCCTTGTGGAACGAACCGTACTTGCATATTGTCTCATCGACATCCGTGCTCTTACGATATAATTAAATCCTATCACTTATCTTTTGGCTCCTAGACCGAAACCTGTCTGGTACCCACAGGTTGGAATCGAGACTCGGAGAGGAACTGTACTGAAAGATAAACATGAAGACAAACAAGAGGAAGCAATGGGTGACGCAAACCGTACACTCAAGGGATTAGCTTCTTACAAGACGGATACACAACAATGGTGTATTCAAACAACATCTACATTTGAGATCAAGCCAGGGTTGATCTGTGAGCTACCAAAGTTTCATGGAATGACTAATGAAGATCCAAACAAACATCTAATGGATTTTCATAACATAGTCATGGCCGTGCTACCAAAGGATACAAATGTCGATGGGGTCATCTTACGAGCTTTTCCATTTTCCTTGATGGACACTGCTAAAGAATGGTTATACTATTTACCTTCTGGAAGTGTCACAACTTGGAATAGTTTGAACAAACTCTTCTTAGAGAGACATTTTCCTGCATCAAAGGAAACTCAGATTCGGAAAGAGATTTGCGGCAATAAGCAGATGGCAGGAGAGACATTGTATGAATATTGGGAATGTTACAAGAGATTGGTGGCTAGCTGTCGCATCATCAATTTATTGATTTGTTGATCATCCAGTACTTCTACGAGGGACTTCAAGAAAGTAACAGAAATCTTCTCGACGCTGCAGGTGGTGGTGCACTAGTGAACAAAATAGTAGCTCAAGATAGAGAGTTGATTGAGAACATGGCAGAAAATTCTCAACATATCTGAAGTCGTGGGTCAGAATCACTCGTCAGGAGAGTCAATGAAGTGAGCGAAGTTACTGAGCTTCGTCAGAAAATGGGAAACATAGCAGCAATGATGCAAAAAATTACAGCCGCGGTGGTGCCATCATCCTCCCAAGGTTACAAAGAGGGAAACAATCAAGTCAACGTTATTTTCTCAAATCAGCAGAGGCAACAATATGATCCTTATTCTAACACATACACTCCAGGGTGAAGAGATCATCCCAACTTCAACTATGAAAACAAGCAAGTTGCAGTTCCAGGATCGGTTTTCAATCGTCTTAGTGGTTTTTAACAACAAATACAACAACCACAACCAGTCCAGAACTGAGAATCATCAAAGATGTTTGCCAATGATGTAGAAAAATCAGCAGACAACTGATAATGCAATCAAAAAAACTACAAATGCAAGTGGGCACTATGGAAACTGAGATTAATCATCTGCAGGCACATAACATTGGAAAACTCCTTTCTCAACCTATTAATCCGAGAGATTCTTTCAACACTATGACATTGAGAAGTGTACACGAACTGTGCAACCAGAAGATGCCGAGAAGAACAAAGACCCTAATGGGCCGGTTTTGGAAAAAGAGATTACTGACTCTTCCCAAACCGATGAGGTACCTAAAGAAAACCTTAAACCTCATGCTACAACTTATGTTCCTCCTTTACCTTTTCCTCGTAGGTTTGCTAACTCTAAAAAGGCAGAACAAGATAAAGAGATTTTAGATATTTTCAAGAAGATTCATGTGAATATTCCACTTATAGATGCGGTCAAACAAGTCCCCAAATATGAGAGAATTCTGAAGGGATTGTGCACCAATAAACAAACATTAACCAATAATGAGGTAATGAGAGTGGGGGAGAATGCTTTGGTTATCTTGCAAAAGAAACTCCCACTCAAATGTAAGGATCCTGGTAGTTTTGACATTCCTTTTGTTATTGGTATTACAAAGTTTAATAAGGCTATGTTTGATTTAGGAGCATTAGTAAATATTATGCCTGCATCTATATATGAATCTCTTAATTTAGGTCATTTGAAAGAAACTAGAATTACTTTACAGTTAACTGACCATTCTAATATATACCCTAGAGGTATTATTGAAGATGTGCTTGTGCAGGTGAATCAACTAATTTTCCCAGCGGATTTTATGTGTGTTGGAAATGATAGACGGATCAAATGATGCGTCTCTACCTTTACTATTGGGACGACCCTTTATGAGCACATGTAGAACCAAGATTGATATGTGTAGCTATTCATTGACTATGGAATTTGATAGAGAATTAATAAATTTCAACATTTATGAGACGATGAGATATCCTAGTGATGTCCACTCTTGCTTCTCTATTGATGTTATTAATACTTTATCTCAACAAATGTTCAATATGAATGGGGTAGATGTGGTTGAAACTGTGCTAACTACACCCGTTGATGGTAGATTTGAATGTGGAAATGAAATGAAGGAGGCCTTAGGCTCCCTGAATTCTTTGCAATAATACTCACCAACTCATGATATTTTTATTATCTCTTTAGCATGCTCTAATGAAAAACTTTTCCATCTATCTTGCAGGATCCTAAACTAGAACTTAAGCCTCTTCCTGATCACTTAAAATACATGTATTTGGGTGATAATGAAGAATTGCCAGTAATAGTTTTGAATGAGCTAACTGAATTGCAGGAACAGAAACTTCTTCGGGTGTTGAAGAAGTTTAAAACGGCTATAGGATGGACAATTTCTGACATCACGGGAATAAGCCCATCTACATGCATGCATAAAATACTACTTGGGGAGGGGAAAAAACTAACAACGGAGGCTCAATGTCGATTGAATCCTCCGATGATGGAAGTAGTAAAGAAAGAGACACTCAAGCTTTTAGACGTGTGAGTTATCTTCCCCGTTTCTGATAGCAAGTAGGTGAGTCCGGTACAAGTTGTACTAAAGAAATCAGGCGTTACAGAAGTACAAAATGATAAAAATGAACTTGTTCCTACTCGTGAGCAAAGCGGTTGGAAGGTTTGTATAGATTACAAGAAACTGAATGCAACCACTAAAAAAAATCACTTTTCCTTACCTTTTATGGATCAAATGTTAGAAAGATTGTCTGGACACTCTTATTATTGTTTTCTTGATGGTTATTCAGGTTATAATCAGATTGTTATAGCACCTGAGGACCAAGAGAATACCACTTTTACTTGTCTTTTTGGAACATTTGCATACAGAAGGATGCCTTTTGGTTTGTGTAATGCACCCACTACCTTGGAAAGGTGTATGGTAAGTATCTTTTCATATTATGTTGAAAATATTATCGAAGTTTATATGGATGACTTCAGTGTGTATGGTGATTCATTTGACTTGTGTTTGGATAACCTTACACCAATTCTTAAACGATATGCTGAGACTAATCTTGTGCTAAATTGGGAGAAGTGCCATTTTATGGTAACTCATGGCATTTTTTTAGGCCATATTATATCTTCTAAGGCTTGGAAGTTGATAAATCTAAAATAGATCTTATGCGTGTTCTTACCCCTACGGTGAGGGAGATTTGTGTTTTTCTTGGTCATGCAAGATTTTATCGCAGGTTTATCAAGGATTTTTCCAAGGTTGCATCACCATTATGCAAATTATTGTAAAAATACATGGTTTTTAACTTTCATGAGAAGTGTTTGGCGACATTCAATCGTCTGAAAGAAATTTTGATAACATCCCTTATTATTAGACCATCGGATTGGAGCAATCCTTTTGAGCTAATGTGTGATGCTAGTGACTATGCGGTCGGTGCAATATTAATTCAACGTACTGGGAAGCTACCCCATACCATTTATTATTCTCCCAGAACGTTGAATGATGCTCAATAGAATTACACGACCATAAAAAAGGAGTTGCTAGCAATCGTATTTGCATTGGAGAAATTTCGTTCTTATTTGCTTGGTAAGAAAGTTGTTGTGTTTTCTGATCATGGAGCACTTAGGTACTTACTTGCAAAGAATGAGGCGAAACCAAAGTACATTCGGTGGATACTACTCTTACAAGAGTCTGATCTTGAAATTAAAGACAAGAAAG
Organism: Papaver californicum; assembly: GCA_023531435.1. NCBI lineage: Eukaryota > Viridiplantae > Streptophyta > Magnoliopsida > Ranunculales > Papaveraceae > Papaver > Papaver californicum. The sequence continues at coordinate 4,386,156 of JAJJMC010011023.1, read as the reverse complement.
GCATTGAGAACACTATTGCGTATCACCTGACTCGTCTTACTTTAGACCAAGAAGTTATCCCGTTGCGTGAAAGATTTCCAGATGAGCAATTATTCTCTATTGCAGTTTTAGAACCATGGTACGCTGATATTGTGAATTATTTTGTGTCTAAACAAATCCCAAGTAATTTGTTTCGTTCTGAGAGGGAAAAACTTAAAAAGATAGCAAATCAATACATTTGGGATGATCCATATCTATGGAAACATTGTTCAGACCAATTTATACGAAGGTGCATAACCGAATCTGAATTCAATTTTAACTTTTCTTTTTGCCATTTGTATGCTTGAGGATGGTACTTTGGGTCTAAACGACCCACACTCAAGCTACTTGAGAGTGGCTTCTTTTGGAAAACTTTTTTCAAAAATGCATACATATTTTGTACTACTTGTGATCGATGCCAAAGAACATGCAATTTAGGTGCTCGAAATCAAATGCCACAAACGATTATCATTCCGTTGAGGTGTTCGACGTTTTGGGTATAGATTTTATGGGGCCTTTTGTTAATTCTTTTGGTAAATTATACATCCTACTCGTTGTTGATTATGTATCAAAATGGGTAGAAGCTAAAGCCACCCAAACTAATGATCCTAAAGTGGTTACAAATTTAATGTCAAAATTTTGCAAGGTTTGGAAATCCAAGAGCAACAATCAGCGATGGGGGATCACATTTTCGAAACAAGTTCTTTCAAAGCTTGTTGAAAAAGTACAGTGTATCTCACAAGATAGCTACACCATACCACCCAAAGACTAACGAGCAAGCAAAAGTATCTAATCGAGAAGTGAAGTCTATTCTAGAGAAAATAGTGAATCATACAAGAAAAGATTGGAGTTTACGACTTGATGATACATTGTGGGCCTATAGGACTGCATACAAAACACTTATTGGGATGTCTCCTTTTAGTCTTATGTACGGTAAAAAAATGCCATCTTCCTGTTGAAGTCGAGCATAAGGATTTTTGGGATATTCAATAGGGTAATATAGAGATGGAAGGTGCAGGAAAGCAAAGGAAACATTAACTCAATGAACTAGAAGAGATTGGTAATGATGCATACGAAAGTTCACGTATTTACAAGGAGAAGACAAAGACTTTTCATGATAAGATGATTTCTAGAAAACACTTTCGTGTTGGACAAAAAGTTTCTTTATTCAATTCACATCTTACTTTATTTCCGGTAAACTACGTTCTCATTGGATAGGGCCTTTTATTGTGCTTCCTGTTTTTCCTCATGGTGCAGTAGATATTCGAAGTTTAGCCACAGAAAAGGAGCTAAAGGTGAATGGAAATCTACTAAAGACATATTATGAGCCGCTCGCATGTGAAGTTGTAGAAGAGATCAACTTAGTAGACGCACTCCCTTTAGAGGAGTAGCAAGGCAAGAAGTTTACAGTCGGGCTGGCAATGTTAAACCAAGCTCTGAATGGGAGGCAACCTATTGGTTTTATATTTTAGGAATTTTCCATCTTGAGTATTACATCAGATAAGTCAATTTACATTGAGGACAATGTAAAATTTAAGTGTGGGGGAGTGGTTGAGCATTTAGATTTTTAGTGTTCGCTTTTGTAGGGAATTTTTAAACTTATTATACATATTTGCATGAAAACCTCCAACTTTTAAAGATTTAAGAGTCACTTAGTATAATTCTAGCTAAGTTTACATATGGAGTTCTTACCGAAATAATTGAACTTAGAAGTAATAGAGAACGACATTAAGGTTTCTTAGTTGTTGAGAGGCAAGAAATGACAAAATGGGACTTCAATCAATGGTAGAGAATACATTATTAGGGAGATGATCAATCATTATTGGAGACTACCTATTACATCAAGCGAGGCACCATACCTTCAACTCTTTGTAGTTGTCTAAAAGTTTTCCTTTAGAGTGTGTCATCTTACGCTAATTCCGGGTAGAATGATGAGCTACCCAACTTCGCACCAATTTCAGCACTAATTTTTTATCTTTTGAGTGTTATTTCTTCAATCATGAGGGTGTCATCAGAATTGTTAACTTTATCTTGTAGTCTTGTCTGCAGTTGACACCATTCTCTCGACAAAGCAGCAATAGAAACATAGCATAATCAACAAGCGGAGCGACATCAAAATTACGAAGAAAGTTGAATACAATCAAGGTTTGCAAGCAACAAAAAGATGAGTAAAATTCTATATTAAAAGTGAAGACAAAACAAAGTGAAAAAAAAAAGAAAAGTAAAAGATGTAAGTTTTTGAGGTTTATACGATATCGAGGCAATACAAGTTGTTATGAATCAGGTGCTTAAATCCTTTCCTCATGGCCATGTTAATTTCAGTTTTACTATGTTTGTAGTTATTTTTTATAGCATATCTTAGTTAAAAAAATAAAAAAAATATAAAAGGATATGCATTTTAATTTCGTAGTTGGTGTGTTATTTCATTAGTTAAGGCCATGAGAAAGAAGAAATATATAAAGAAGTTTCAAGCAACAAGGAATCGAAGAAAAACGGGTACAAGTTGTCGAAGTTTTACAAAGTTCAAAAGTTTATCATCAACAGTTGTAGACCGAAGACGAAGACGTTTCTATTTGTTATGAGTGTGGTGCTGACTGTGAATCGGGTGAGAAGGTAAGTAAGTGTTCCTATCCTTGCATAGTGGTTGATTTCCTTTCTTAAGGATCATGAGAAAAATAAAAAAAAAGGTTCTTTTTGTCTCACGTTTCCAAAGGATAATAAATTATGATTCATAAGGTTACTATTCCTTCCCATTATTGAACGTGTGCAGGATCTCTATCTGCACTCCTGTCTGCACACACGAGAACCATAAAGTGCGTATTTTGAGTTCAATTTCATAAAACCCTATTGGTGAGGTAGAAGTCGAGGAGGAATGCTTATTCAACCTCTCTTGAGGCTGGATTCTTTCATATGATGATTTTCACCTAACTTAAGAGTTAAGCATGAGAATAATGTTTTTTGATACTTTTAACTTCTTATTGTTAGTGTGCAGAAACTTTATGTCTTTGTAGCTCTTTGGATGCATGTGTTCTGGAATTTTTGAAAGTTAGAATTTAGGTTTTGTGGGTATACCTCTTGTAAACCCTTACAAGACTATAACTCGTCTACTAGGGACACCTAGGGGTTCAAAGGCTTGTTACATTTGCTAAGTGTAACCGTATCCTCAACGAAATGGAGTTGTTGTAGTTTAGGTTAGTATAAATTTGTAGTTTGCTCGAGGACTAGCAAAAGGAAAGTATGGGGGAATTTGATAAGTGCATAGTTTATATGTTTTGGATATCGTTTTCGCACATCTATTTGCTAGTTTTATGTGAATTACCTTGTATTATTATTACTTTTCTATTTTATGTATCTCATTAGGTACACCATCCAAAAGAAGTGGAACTTTTTTAAAATCAATATTTTATTTTCACCATGTCGAAGAGAACGAAAAACGAAGCCAACGACGAAAGAACGAAGTCAGAATAGCTTCATATAAAGAAGATATATGTGAGTATTCGAAGTCCAGAAGGCAGTCGTACAGACTTGGACGACTATGAGGATCTACACTCGGCCATACTTGGCCAAATAAAATCTAGAAGAAAAAGATCGATATTCATCCAGACTTGGACAACCAAGAAGGGTTACAGTGTCCAGACTCGGACGATTATGCCATGTTATAGTCGGCCATACTTGGCCGACTGAAATCCAAAAGGAAAATTTATGCATTCGAGCAGCTGTGGTCGACCAGACTTGGTTGACTAGACTCAGATTAGTGCGAATTTTCATATTTTACGCACGGGTTTGATATTTTGGAACTTATTTGGACCGGGATTTGAGCACGGATTTTTCTATATTTGGAACTACTATATAAGAGACACTTCTAAGGAAAGGAGATCATCTTGGATCATATCATATCTTTTGAAGAGAAGAGAAGGAGCTTTGGAGTTGGAGACTCTTCTACAACCTAGGGTTTGCTTTACTTTTCTACTTATCATTTTTCCATGGATTTTAAGAAATCCATGAGTAGCTAAACCTTTTATATTGGTTAAGGATGTAGTCGGATATCATAAACATGCGACTAAATTAATATATTAGTTTTATCATCTTAATCAAATCATTATCGTTTTGTTCTACTATTTATGATCTCAAAGTATGATTGTGGGAATGTTTGTTTAGGAGCGCTACTAAATAACCATGAATGCATATCTATTGCTAGAATAGGGATTTTGAGATACAAAATTGTTGATGAACCTTGTCATTAGTAGCATATTGTGATTACCAATTATATTCAAAACCTTTGTGTGATCGCATGTAGAAGCTTGACCTATGTTAAATAGATTACTCGTAGTAAATTTATTGCATTGCTTAACCTAATTCATAGAATTTAAATCTCTTGGAGGATTAAACTTGATTTTTTTTTTTTTTTTAGAACGTTGCATTAGGTTGTTCTTTGAGTAGTATTTACATAATCATCGTTATGGTATGTGATGACATGGAGAATTTACCGGAGTATGCTCTCGATGGGATGTTCTAGGGATCTTGATAACAACTTTGGTGGCTTCAGATCTACCTCTAGGCATCACCACCGCACTGATAGTAGAAACATGGGCCATGCTAATGGCTTCTCGAACAACGACTGATAGGCATTGGGAAAAAGTGCTATTTGAAACACTCTGAAAACCTGCTTCGATTCATAAGCTCTGACGCTAAACCTCCATGGTATATAGCTGGAATGATTATAAAAATCAACCAAAAAATGCTTCAAGTCCCTCAGATCACTACCCAACACATCTACAGAGAAGAAAACCAGTCGGTGAAGGGACTAGCAAATTATGTGGCAGATGAAAGTCAATCAGAAACCTTTTCAACCATAATATGGGACCTTAAGATCCCTTCTTTCATAAATCAAATGACTTTACCACATACCCTCGTATAACTGTTTTATAGTCTAATAAATATCTTTCATACTTGAAAAGTTCAAAAAAGTAATAATATCCGATCTTGTTAGGTCGTGGTTCTGGTTTCCCCGGTGGATCCAATGATTTCGATTCTGATTCGGATCCCGAATCCAATTAATGTCATCAGGCCCGACGTACATACACGGCAATACTTTAAAGTCCAGAAAGAAAATAAAAGGGCAATTTGGTCTTATCAATATTATTAAGTCGTTCAGTAGTTTGGTCCAATCGTCATCATAAAAAGTTTCTTGAACTTGTTTCGCAATTGTTTATCCTTCTCTCTCTTTTTCTTCGGTATCTCGTTCTCCCTCCCTCTCTTTGTTTCAGATCTCTGTCTCTCCCTGTCTCGTTTTTATTCGCCTTCGTAGGGTTTTACTTTATTTTCCCTCTTACTCATTAAATTTAGGGTTTTGCTTTTTTTCGTATCCTCTTTTTTCATCTTTTTCAGTTTCGGTTTCTTTAAATTCAATTTCATCCATAGGTATAGGCATAGATATGGAACCAGCTCGCAAAAGAGGTCGACCTGATGCTGCTTTTAATGGTAATGGCGGATTCAAGCGGAATAAACAAGGTCTGTTCATCTTATTAATGTTTATTTTTATGTTTTAATTCTAGGGTTTTTGTTTTAATACTTGTGTTGAAGTAAGTATTTTTATGCTGATTTCCTGTTTGTTATGGCTTATCATAGTTGGTTTTGTTTATCTCTTATTGTGTTTCCAAAAAAAAAATTCTAGTGAAAATAATTAGCTGCAATTAGGTACAACATTCGTACTTCTTTTGTTATTGTCTTGGGGCATATAGGAAGAACCTAACCTAATGTCCGGAATTGAACGTTTTTTTTGTTTTGAGTTCTTTCAGCTCCCTCTTTCACCCACATAACTATAATCCTTAACCTATATAATGGGTAATGCTTTGTTTCGATTTTCAACCTGTAAAAATCGTATTCACAGAAGCTCATACCAATAAGCAAAAAAGGAATGAACTTTTTGCAGTGTAAACAATAGTTGTTCTTGTCTGCGGTGCCAAACGGCTTTGTTCATGGTGCAACACAAGTTCAATATTCGAAAGATTGAAACCTAGATTTTTCATGTCTTTCATATTATTATAAAAATCACCTTTTAAAAGATCTTACAGTAAACCTTTTATCATCTGTATACTTCACTCGCAACAAAACCAATTATATATGAAAGAAAATGTAAGACGAAAGAATTAGTTTTAGGCGGAGCCTTGGAGAGTCATGGCTATTACATATTCGTTGGAATTAATAATTATTGTTTTGGTGAATGGAAAATTTGTAGAAACAGGAAAAGAATGACTGTGTATTCAGATATTAATGAATTAGCGATTTTAATAACTCACTGAAATTTAACTAAGGGAAAGTAATTAATGTTCTACAACAGAAATGGAGACCTTTACACCTGGTATAGGAAGCAAATCAAAGCCATGCACAAAGTTTTTCAGGTTCTAATCTTAACCTGTCTAATATACAACTTGTGTAAAATTTTGTCTATTGCAAAGTTTTGTAACTCTTAATAAAGTTATATTTTACATTTTTCACAATCTAAGATAATTTATGAAGGCTAATGAATTGGGAATCTTAATTTGTGGAACAGGTTGAAATCTTATTTAATCAAGATAACAAAGTAATTGTCACAGAGAAAATGGTTGATTTTCAAGTTGCAGTCATATTTAACCAATTTGCCAGGAAATCTGTAGCTCAAAAGCAGTTTTTTTGGGAGGAAAGCATGTCCTCTTGAGGATTATCTTGTTTGGTGGCTTCTGATTAAAAATATCACTAGTATATTGGTTTAGATAATACGATGAATTGATATTGGTAACTGGTAATGGGCAAACAAACAAAAACACATATTATATGTTGGCTGTTTTGAAAATATGTTGGTTTAGATTTTGGTACTTATGCAAGTGTGCAACTGCGTACATCAAAACTGATTATATTTTCTTGGGAAGATATAGAACATCGTGAACTGTTATTGTGAGACATGTAGATGTCTTTTAGTGCCTGTCTGTTATTATTAAGGAAGTACCTCACAGAATGTAGGACCCTATCAAAGAATTTTATCCATACTCCAAAAGACAAATGGATTTATATTTGCAGCCAAATCAGATCCGTGTTCAGGTCAGGCAGTTGGTTGTTAGGCTAATAACTTGTGCAGGATATATGGTCGTGTTTATTTTGTTGCTATAGAAAACATGCTATTGATGGGAGTTTGTATGTGATTAAATGATTAGCCATTCTGGATTGTTAATAAATTGGTGTACTAGTTATTTGACTTTTCAACTAAGACGTTGGTATATAGTCAAAATACTGAAACCTCTCGTTATTCTTTAGTGTAAATATGCATTTTGTCTCTGATCTGGTAATTATGTTTATGAATGCAGTACTTCTGGGTGTCCATTTGGTGACGGCTGCCACTTTCTACACTACGTACCTGGTGGTATTTCTGCAGTGTCTCAGATGACCAACTTAGGTGGAAACCAAAGTCATATGCAACCTTCAAGAAATGCAGTTGGCCCATCACCAATGACGCCTGATATTACATCTCCAACATCTGCCAAAACCCGGATATGCACCAAATTTAACTCGGCAGAAGGTTGTAAATTTGGGGACAAATGTTATTTTTCCCATGGGGAGAGGGAATTTGGGAATGCCCCATCGTATGAAGGGTCTTTGGGCCCTTCTTCACATATGATGGGTAGGATGCCTAGTAGGTACGAGCAACAACCTCCACCACAAAGCCTCCCTGCTGCAGCAAGCTTTGGGGCCTCAGCAACTGCTAAGATCAGTGTAGATTCGTCTCTTACTGGAGCAATCATAGGGAAGGGTGGTGTAAATTCAAAGCAAATCTGCCGTCTGACGGGAGTGAAGCTTGCAATTCGGGAGCATGAATCGGATCCTAACCTGAAAAACATTGAGCTTGAGGGTACCTTTGATCAGATTAAACAAGCTAGCGCGATGGTTCGTGAACTAATTGTTAATGTTGCTGCTGCCACGGGACCTATGAAGAACCATCAGTCTCATGGAGCACCGGCACCTGCATATGGGCCAGGAGGTAACAACTTTAAGACGAAGATGTGCGATAACTTCTCCAAGGGTTCATGCACATTTGGGGAGAAGTGCCATTTTGCACATGGTGCAAATGAGTTGCGCAAGCCTGGGATGTGACCTCTTTCCTTTCTCTATCTGGTCCAGTTTTTGTTCTAATTTTTCTTCTTGTCAATCAGTTAGGTTTTTTATTTGTAGTTATGTAAATCCTTATCTGAGGCTTTATTAATTCCTAGAGATTCAGCAGATTTTCTGTAAGGTGAGGTTATTGACAAATACCAGTAACAAAAGATTTAACCCTATCATGCATTTCTGATGGAATTGACAGTATGATTACTAGTTGTTTTCATAATAGGTAGTAGGCCCATTAGCAATGCTATTCTGAACTTCCAGTGCCCCATTTCCGGTGGATTCAAAATTGCACCCAAGTTGCCAGAACCCTAGGCCTGGGACCCTTGAATACAGTCCAAGACCTTTTACAACCCTTGCTGGACTCAAGTGTATCGTAGGTAGGTGGTATATGCATACAACAAACGCGCTCATCCGTTGGTTATGGAGCCTGACTTTGCTGACATTGAACTTCCTAGGTGATTGAAAACATAAGTACCTTTGATTTTAAAGTCAACTTCCAAGTTCTAAGTTTGAAAATGCATCTTGTGAGACTCGTTAATTGGAAAAATATGTAGGTGAAAAAATGTTTTAGTCCAAAATAAAATCCAATACGGACTGGTTACTTGTGATCCATCCAACTAGTATAAATTAATCATATATTTATTTAAAATACGAAAAATATATTAATAGTTCTTATAATTTATGATTTAATTTAGAATATTTATAATTTAGTTTATAAAGATATATGCTGATTTTAGCAATTTAAAATAATTAAAAAATAGTTTAAAAATATTTTACCTTCCGAATTGTCTGTCGAAATTTTTAAATTTTATATATTTAAAATTTTTTTACGAGATCTACATAAAGAGTACTTATATGAATATAAAATTCATAACAAGTAGTAAAACATCAAGATAACCAAACTTAATAGATAAAAAACTCAACCATAAATTGAGATCCATAAAAACTCCATATTAAATAAAATTGATATAAATATTTTAATTTTTTTATAAATGTTTAAATTAGGTCATTTTTATTTTCTATTAATACCACAGTTACCCTGCCCATATAAAATCTTTATTTTTTATTTCTTCTTTTTTCCATGCCCCCGCCACACCCCCCCCCCAGACACCCCGTAATAGTAGCTCTGCCACTACCAAATAAGGGAGAAGAGACAGATCCGACAGCAACAACACCTCCTTCCCTTTTCTTTTAATTTTATGTTCAGATTTGTCAAAATTTAACGTTTGTATTGGTGAAATGGCAGCAAAATGATGAATCAAATTTTATAAAAACTAAAAAACGTTGAAATCAATGTTTTTGTTGGTGAAAACAATAAGTTCTGTTTGAAATCTGATTTTTGCCTATTTTTTATTGTGAAACCTAAGTTTTAGTGGTGAAACAATAAGTTTATTTAGTTTCAACTAATTTTTTCCTAGTTTATTCAATTTGCTGCATTTGGTTTCTTCGTTGAAGTTATGTTAGTGAAATGATATTTTTATGTTGAAACCAATGTTTTAGTGATGTGGTAAGTTTTTGATAGTGGTGTTTGCTGGTTGGTGGCGGTAGGATAGTGCTGGTGTTGGTGGTGGCAGTGGCGTTGGTTGTTGGTGGTGTTGGTTGGTAGTTGTGGTGCTGATGTTGGTTGGTGGTAGTGGACTGGAGATGGTATTGACGGTGGAGATAGTTTTGGTGGTGGTGGCTGGCGGTGGCGGTGTTAGTTGGTGATGGTGGGGATGATGGTGCTGGTAGTTATTGGTGGTGTGGTGGTGTTGGTATTGGTGGTGTCGGTGGTACTGATGGTGGTGATGGTAGCGCTGGTTGGTGGTGGTGTTGTTGACTGGTGGTGGTGGTTGGTATTGGTGGTGAGAAGAAAATTGAAACTGGGGATGAGGATGGTTTTTTTATTTTTTTGGGTTAATTGGTTTTTGGTACTCAGGTTTTGACCAGGTTTAGTGTTTGGTCTAACATTTGTCCGACATTAGTGCTTGGTACCTGGACTAACGGTTGACCGTAGTTGACTAGTTAAGTCTAATTTTAATCATTAATTTTATGTTATTTCATTTGAACCGTTGATCTTAATGACATGTGGACGACCATATGAAATAAGATCAACGATCCACATGTCATTAAGATCAACGATTCAAATGAAATAACATAAAATTAATGATTTTTCTAAATTAAAATTAGACTTAACCTAGTCAACTACGGTCAACCGTTAGTCCAGGTACCAAGCACTAACGTTGGACAAATGTTATACCAAACACTAAACCTGATCAAAACCTGAGTACCAAAAACCAATTATCCCTTTTTGTTGAGATAATTTAAACCAAAAGGTTAATTTAGACATATTATGTTAAATGAGATTTTTGTGTTAGTTTTTTTTTTATGGGTATTTTACGCAGGGATAGTGACACCCCTGGAGTTATAACCCACGATCTATATAGAATTTTCGTATTTTCTAATTTTGATTTACCTATTAACGTTATGTCATGTCATGTCCACAAAAATGTCCACCTACACAAAATTTTATAATTTTATATAGGAAGAAATACAGTTATCTATAGGGCTGCACAGAAAACCGGCCGGATCGAAAAACCTAGTTGAAACCGACTGTACTCTCTCCGTTCATAGAAATTAAGTTATTTCAAGTTTGCACAACTTTCTAGAAGATAAGGAGAAAGGATATTTTAAGGTATTTTTTCCAATTATTTTTTTATGGATAACAAAATAGTAAAAATTAGTAATGACATACCTCTCAAACCATGACACGGATATTTTGTAAACTTTATATCATTGGAAAGTATTTTAAAACACCTATATAACGATATAAACATGACTATCAAATTATAAATATTTCTTATACTAAAATCATCGTTGGAGTAACAATTATCAACCAGAACGATAATTTTAGAAATATTACATGTTTAATAATAAGTATCAACTTTTGTAAATGTTAGTAAATATTACATGTTTAATAATAAGTATCAACTTTTGTAAATGTTAGTATTTGGTATGTTGGTGGGTCAAGTTAGGTATCTTGACCCATGACCAAATCTACTTATATACCCATATATATTGGGATAACTACCTCCACTTTCATGAGTAGTTATAAAGATTACCACCTTCACTTCCTCCACTTCTCTACCCATATATAAGAGTTTAAGTTATTTTTATTGGGGTTATGGGAATTGGAAATAAGGTTTACACAAAAAACTACTCTCTATTCCATTACTTCTCTAGGGAGATTAGAGTGTGAAAAAATAGTATAATCTCTAATAGATTATATTCAAGGCTTCACAATAATTGATGAACGACAATAATTAATGAACGAAGAAGGATTTTTGAAGAGGATCGTAACAACAATCAATCGATCCTGGGATTTCGGGTTTTCCGCAGATAAATAACCTATCTGAATCTATTGTTTTGAATCATGCATCTAAAGCTGTTTAGTATTGTTTGATTCGTCGATTTGAATAATTATTTTTATTTGTTCTATATATGATAATATGATTTTAATTTTTTTTTCATATGCATGATTGATTGAATTAATATTAAATTTTGTGATTATCATGACCTTATAAATATGTATAGGGAGATTTTATATTTTAACTATGATGAATGTAGTAACATGCTTTTATAGCGATGATTTGATGTATAATAATTTCATATATCGTATAAAACATTTTGTACCGTAACTTTGTATATTTTTTTCTTCTCTGTAACCGAACACGAGGACAGAGTTCTGTTTTTATTTGTTGTAAAACCTAACTGACTAAGTGTCCAGATTTTATTTAATTTGTTGATTGTGATTAACAGGACTAAGTGTCTATATAATTAAATTTATTCGGTAGTGTTAGTAGGTTTAAAGTGTTTAAGCCCAGTCAATTAAAACATTACCCGGTTAAGTTTTTTTTTAATTATAATGTAAAAATAGTTAATATGGGAAGTGAAGTGCATGCGGACAGTGCCCGAAATGAGTTCTGTTTATGTTTGGTGAGTGAAAGTGGACTTAATGTTCCTAACTCATGGTTCTGTTCGGTGAAAAAAAGTGAAAGTGTCCAGACTCCAAAACTCCAATAAGTTAACCGTTGGCTTAGTGTCTCTGTCTCGGTTAAATTTTTTTTTTTTTTTTTTATTTATAAAATATAAAAACAGTTTATAAGGATTTAGTGTCTAGAACTCTATAATTATGTTTCTATTTTTATTTTTTGTGGTATATACTATGAGCTACATGGGTCCGTGTTGTTGTGCATCCAATATGTACTGCTATTTTCTGTTTAACATGTCATGTTTTAAATGTTATGTATGTCGTTTAATATGAACACATGTTGTTTATAATATAATTATATGCATAAGATACTTGTTAAATCATTCTACGTGGTTTTATCGGTTTAAGTTATGTGCTTAATTAATTTTTTACTAGTCAAAAGTTAATTGATAGACGTAATATTTGATTAAACGTTTGGGTGATGATTATGAGCATAATGAAATTTTCGATCCTAAATCTGTACGAAGATATAATTTTTTATCAATTAGATTTTGAGACAATATTGTGAATGTACACTTAATAATAATGTCAATCTTTGTGAGATAAACGTGTAGAAATGGCCACCGAAAATGTGATTGTTGATCTCACTAAGGGTGACAAACTTGATGGGAAGAACTATGATATTTGGCATAGGAAAATTCAATATTTATTGAATTCAGAAGAACAAATGGAACTCCTGTCAAATGAAATGATCCGACCTGCAAAAGGTAATACTGCTCAAACCCATCGTGACCTTGAAGCCTAGGATGCTTGGTTTAAGAAAGATCTCAATGTGCGTTATACTATGTTGAGTAGCATGCATGATGATCTTATTGGAGAATATGAGAATTTTCCTACTGCCAAGCAAATGTGGGACCAACTGAAATTTGACTTTGGTGGTACGTCCACTACAAGACTTCGCAACTTACTGCTGAAATTTGAAGTCTACCAAAAGGATCCTAAGCATACAATGACTGAACATCTTAGGGAAATGACATCTATGATTCGTGAGTTGAAATCTGCTGAGAATGTTCTTACTGATAAACAACAAATTTTAGTTGTGATAAGGTCATTTCCTGATTCTTGGGTGCATATGAAACAAATTTTGACTCATAACGAAAGCATCTAGAATTTTCTGACATTTTCCAACACATTGAGCTTGAGGCTGAACGCCAAGAGGCGACACATGTGGCTTCCTTTTATGCTCAAGGTGAGTGAAAACCAAAGGATAAGCGCAAGAAAAACAACCAAAAGGATGTTAGTAAGACAGAAAAGAAAGCTAAGCGCCATCGTGGCAAGCGATCTAGTAAAAAGGATAAGTTCAGATTGAAATGCTACAACTGTAGAAACAAGGGCATTTTGGTCGTGAGTGTACTGATCCGAAAAAAGTACCTTTTTCACCTAACTCCGTAATTTGTGTTTGTACACATGTATTGGTTGCTCATACTCTCCCTGAACGGATTGTAGATATGAGAGCAACAAGACATGTAGCTCGAGATCGAGCGGCGTTCGTAGATCGATGTATTCCACGTGGTACACAAAGAGTCTATATGGGAAATGTCACAAGCGAATAAGTTGTAGAAGTTAGTACATATCATATTTATAGGCGCTCTGGACTTATTTTAACACTTCACGATGTGCTTTACGTACCTGGGATTCATCATAATCTACTTTCAGTTATTACACTTCTTAGTTTTGGATATTCTGTTGAAATTGAAGATGGTAGATTGGACATCATTTTCGATGGTATTTTATTTGGACATGGTTAAGTAATAACTTCTTTAAATTATATTTATTTAATTATATTTCTTCTGACGCTTTAGTGAGTAATGCTAGTAGTAGTAATATTATTGATTGTATAACTTGGTATACTAGACTAGGCCACATTGGGCAAGATAGGATGACTCGGTTAGCTCAAGAAGGCCATCTTGGCTCACTCATTAAAGTATCCTTACCTGTATGTGAACCTTGTCTAAAAGGAAAAGCTTGTAGAAAGCCTTTTGGTAAGGCCAAACATGATACTCAACCTCTTGAGTTGGTACATTTTGATATTTGTGGACCTATGAATTTTAAAGCTAGACATGGTTATTCGGATTTTTTTACATTTATTGACGACTATACGCGATTTGGTTATGTATACTTGATCTCTCATCGCTATGAAGCCTTGGATTGTTTCTAGCACTTTGTAGCAGAGGTTGAGAATCAAACTGAGGAGAGTTTGAAAACTCTTCGTACTGACTGTGGACGCGAATACTTGTCTAATGTGTTCAAGGAACTTTGTGAGATTAAGGGTATAACTAGGCATCTTACTATTCCCTATACTCCGCAGCAAAATCGTGTTGCAGAACGAAGGAATGGAACATTATTGGATATGGTATGATCAATGATGGCGCAGGCCAACCTACCAATATCTTTCTGGGGGGTGGGGTGGTGAGTTAGGTTCGAGAGATCAAGCTCGAACAGGACGAGCCTAAACCAAGAAATGGCCGTTCACGTCCTGCTTCGATTACAAAGATGGAAAGGATTTGGGTAGGTCTTAGGGGAGGAAAGCAAAGAAGGTTGAGAAAATATTAGTGTGATAGTGTATGAAGAAGAAAATGGATTCTCTAAGAGGAATCACCAATTCTGTAGGTTTTGTTTCTCCAGACTGATTGTCTTGTCTGCTCTTTTTTCGAATAGATGAGAATCATCTATTTATAGTTCAAATGAAACACACTGATTTCTCGTAAGTCGTGGAATTTAGGGAGAGGTGGGAAGTCATGATTATGGAGATTGTAGTGGGTGGTGCCCGGAAAGTAGGGAAGACCTGTCTGACCAATACTCCCCATCCTCTCAACTGCTCTGTAACCGCCCATTACTTGTTACCTTCTTGTTCGTGGAGGTGGTACCATGATAAGTGCATAATTCATACATTTTAAGTACTCTTTCCTTGCACTTATTTTCTATATTTTGTGTGAATTACTATGTATTATTATTACTTTCGAAGTTTAGTTGTTTTATCAGGTTACATCCCGGAAACGTGTGAAATGGAGCTTTATAAGAGAAGAATTGCCGAGGACCCAGTGAAACTCTGCCTACTCCAGAATTTTTACTCTCTACCATGTAGGAAACTGAATTACGAAGCTAACGGCGAAAGAACGAGGTCGTTCCGACTTCGTACAAGAAAGTTATGAGCGAAAAGATGAATTAAGCTTGTCAGTTCCACGGAACCGACAATTGAATAGTTTTTGATGGGAGAATGATTAAGGCACCAGACCATTGGATTAGGTCTTCCACAACTTGAATTGTTATCAGTGGTTGCCAACAATCGATCAGGGCCACCTTTCTTCTTCAACAATACAAACAGGAAGAGGACTGTTCCGGTGATGAAGCTGTGAAGAAGAATGGATGACGATGAAGTTGATGTGACGGAAGAACTCGGTGTTCATGGCAGCGATGGAATTGGTGATCAATGATGTTCTTGTGATGATCATGGTGATGACACAGAAGAGAAGATGCTGCTGCTGGATTGGTGACAGAGACAGTGATGATTGTTTCCATTAAAGATGAAGCTGTGATGGTGAAGATACTGATTATGATGCTGTTGGTGTTTGGAGGAGATGAGGTTCTGTTGAGAGTGTGGTTTGCTACTGAAGTTGAAGTAGATGGAGGTGCTGTTTCGGTGGTGAAAAGCCTGCTGGATGTGTTGGTTCATGGTAGCAGTGCTTGGGTGTGATGGTGACTGCTGGTGGAGTCTGCCGGCCATGTTGGTGCTGTTGCTCGAGAGTAGTAGAGTGATGAGGCCAATGAGTTGTGGAGTTTGGCTGGGTCCGATGAGTAGAATTCATTCACAAGAGATCTTCTATTTAAGTTTTTGCCGTTGATATTATGAATGAATGGGTGAGATTGAAAACCTAATTTTTGAGGGATGCGGTAATCCATGTTATACACGGAAAGTGTTTAGGGTTGGTAGACTATATATAGTCTGGTACAACTGTAAAAAAAGACATACCGGACACAACAGAAGATTCCCAGACATACGTACAACCACAGGAAGAAAGAAAAGAAAGCTACAGGCGTTTGTTGGAGGCGCTGGATACCTTCACAGCCGCGCTTCGAAGCTATGATCATTCGTTGCAACTTTTCCGGGTTTGATTTAATTTATCTCTTAATTATTTTTCATGGGTTTTAAGAAATCCATGATGAGATAAACCCTCTATATTGGTTAGGGATGTAATCTGAAGTTGGAAAACATGTTTATCAATTGAATGGCGCATGCTCACATGTTCATGTTGTTTTTAATATCGTTCATGTTCTACTGATTATAATGCCATGTATGATTGATTGTTTGTTTGTTTGAGTCGCGAATTGAATAAGCATGCATTGATATCTACAACTAAATTAGAGTTTTCGATCCGGAATTGTCGAAGGACTCTGGTTACAAGTAGTATAGCATATTTGTTAACGATACTTAAAATTACCATGCAAGTATGTGTAGAAGCTTGACCTAGGTTGAATCCGAGTTGCACTTTGCGCCGGGTTACTTAGAATAACCTCAACTCACAAAGACCATTGCTTTCATTGGTTTGAACTTGTGTGGTGCATTACACCAAGTTATCCGGTGTTAAGGATTCAGAGAGTGGCGCGATACCCTCTCTGATGATATTAAGAGTTTTGCCGGAGTAGACCTGCGATAGGATGCTTTAGGGTTATTGGTGTTACTAATGCATGAATGTTGAGTATGCTTTGATTGATAACATGTTGGAAAACTGACGATGAATTCTTAACCAATACTTCTCTCTCTGATATTCGTTTTTATTAATCTGCTTTAGCTTGTTTTAGTATAATTTAGTTGAAATCACAACACACCCCCCCCTGTTTACTTGCGTAATTGAAAGTAGTTAACAATCACTAGCCTCTCTGTGGAAACGAACTTGTTCTTATTTGCTATATTTTAATCTATTTTGGAAGAGTAAGAACTCGATTATTTTGGTTGATTACGACACGACCATACCACCACCCATGATTATCATAGACCGCCAGACCAATACCCCAATGATAATCCCCCCATGTTGTATTTGATATCTCGTGGAAATAGTGGAGTCATAATCTACTATGGTTTTGATTAAGTCAAGTCAAGTCAAATGACTTGCTGAGTCAGCGAGACAAGTTGTGCGACTCACTGGATTGATAGTCAGACTAATTAGCGTCGAGTCTATGAAGTTCAGTGGCGATGTACTTACTTAGAAGTAACATGGCATATTTAGTGGCTAAGTATTAGCTCAGAAACGACTTATTGTAAGTCTAAAAGGAAGTTGAGGCCAAATATTATAGAGGGCTACTTAAGCAAGGAGACCTATTAGAATTCGTATAAGACTCAGTGTTGGGCCCATATTGAGAAAAAAGACGCATTTCTGAGGAAAGTATCTAGCAAAGCTAACACTAGCTCCTAACACAAATAAGAATATGCTAACTCTTTTAATGTAAAAGTCTAGTGTGCTAATGTCTCATGATAAGACCAATATGCACAATTTCCAGTAAATATTAATTTTATTAGGGATAGGAAGCTAGTATCAAGAAGGTTTGCAGTTAGCACTTCAATTGTATAGTTAGCACTGAGGTTTTAACATTAATGTACTTGTGGCTAAGTTGCTAAGCATGGCTATGTTAAGCCAAGGGCGCGCTAGGCATGGCTAGAGACGCATAGGAGCCAAGGATACTGGAGTTGGTAGAGACGCATAAGATCTAGGGCGCTGAGGCTAAGGGATGCATCATCCTTAGATGCGCATAGGTCTTGTGGCGTATTTAGAAAAACTAGGGACGTATTTGGCTACTAGGGATGCAACGGCCTTGGCAGCTGGGACACATAGGATTTTAGGGGCACCGTGGAGGATCTGAGACGCGCTAGAGTTCAAGGGCGCCAAGAAGAATCCAAGGGAGCCAAAGAGCTAGGGACGCGCTAGCTTGGCAAGGGGCGTATTGGACTTGGTAGCTATGCGCCTGGCTTGCTAGAGACACACTGGAGCCAACCAGGGACACGCTAGGCTTGTTAGTGACGTATTAGCCCTCATGACGCGTTAGGCTTAACGTATCCATGCATGGTGCTATTCGAGAGGAGTTAGCGCCTTTGGCGCTAAGGTTAAGGTTAGCACTTTTAGTGCTAAGGTAGTGATATACTAGCTAAGGCCTCATTAGTCCAATATATGCTAGATAAGACCATTTTAGGTTAGTTAGCACTTCTGAGGTGCTAGGTTTTAGCGCCAGAAAAGTTAGCGCTTTTAACGCTATTGTGGCTAACTGGTGCCAATGCGGTGCTAAGCCAAATAACTAGTGCTAACTTGGCGGTAATATGAGAAAAAGGCTAGGGTTAGCCTAACTGAGAGGTTCAATGCATTTTTATGACATTGTTTCTTGATTATGGCATATCCGAGAGGAGTGGCACATTATTTGTGGCTTATATTCAAGAAAAATGCTAAAGTAGCATATTTCAGCTCAAAAGAGCAATTTAAGGAACATTCGTTGTGAATGAAGTGTTAAGATATATGTATTTCAGGGTTTAAGCATTAGTTATTCCCGAGTTTAATGGATGTTGCTAGAACATCGATGCATATTCGAGGCAAGTTCAAGGAATTCAGCCGTGGAATTTATGCGACTTGAGACTAGTTCGATATGGCATGGATATTATGAGTATTGAGGAGGCTACAAGGACAATTTAGAATTTTTAGAAAGAACCTGTACTGTTAATTCGCTTGTGGAATATAAGTAGAGACACAGTATTCTATATTAAAGATATACGCATAAATGTTGCTTAGCAAATGGCAATTTTGCAATTCTAGCTCTTGTCAAAAACTCACCATCTACAGACTGCAACCTACATTTTGAACTGTGTCCCATCACAGTCAGTTCCTATTACGCCATATGAACTTTGAAAAGGTGAAAAACCCAATTTAGGGAATTTGCGTCCATGGGGTTCAACTGGTTTTGTTCACAACACTTCTCATGTTTATGGGAAGCTAGGACCTAGAGCAAGAAAGTTTATCTTTATAAGGTATTCTGATTGCTCAAAAGGTTATGTGATGTATGGTGAACATCCAAATGGAGGAATGATTGAAGTAGAGTCTAGAGACATTGTTTTATTGAAGATGATATTCCTCGCATCAGTAACATTAACAAGGATTTGGAACTCTTTGAAATAAAATAGAATGTTGACATCTTACCATCTTCTAGCGAGGGTAAGGAATTAATATTTCAATGTATAATCACGGAAGATAGTGGGAGGGATCTTCATCCTAGTGATAGTGTACCACTAGACCCCCAAGACCTTGAAACACGCAGAAGTAAGCGTCAAAAAGTACCTCGTTGTCATTTTGAGATTGAAGGGGAATATTAATGTATGTTGTGAGTATTGAGGATGAACCTACTTCTTACAAAGAAGCGTGTTCCTCACCTATTTGTGATAAATGGATTGTAGGTATGCAGAATAAAATAAAATCAATGAAAGAAAATGGAGTTTGGGATTATGTTGACCTTCCGCCTGGGTAAAAGACTACTAGAAACAAAAGGGTCTTTAAAATTAAACTCAGGGAATATGGTTCAATTGATAAATACAAAGCTCGCCTAGTAGCAAAGGGGTATACCCAACAAGAGCGTATAGACTATGAGAAAACTTTTTCTCCTGTGGTGAGCCTTGTCTCACTTCGCCTAATGCTTGTTATAGTTGCATATTTGTATTTAGAATTGTACCAAATGGATGTTAAAACTGCATTTCTTAATGGAGAACTAGACGAAGAGATTTACATGTCTCAACCAACGGGTTTTGATTTCAAGGGACAAGAGCGTAAAGTTTTTCGTCTCAAATGTTCTATTTATGGCCTTAAACAAACGTCTAGACAATCGTATATGCGTTTCCATCAGTCCAGAGATGATTGGGAAAGACCATTGTGTGTATATTAAACGATCCAAGGAAAGTATTCTTATCATAGCATTGTATATCGATGATATTCTATTAGCTGGTAATAATCTCGAAGGTATTGTAGTGGTTGTCCTCTAATCTTAAAATGACGGACATGGGTGAAGCTAATTATGTTTTAGGTGTTAAGATCACACGAGATCTCTCAATAAAGATTATTAATTTGTCTCAAGAGACTTACATAAATAAGATTCTTGAACATTTTTGGATGCATGATTGCAAACCCATTGACACTCCCATGGATAAAACATTAGTCCTAAGTAAAGATCAATGCCCAAAAAATGAAGAAGAAGATAATTATATGTCCAAAGTACCTTATGCTTCTGCGGTTGGGAGTCTAATGTACGCTATGTTATGTACTAGACCTGACATAAGTTTCGCAATGTGATGAGGATTATAGATGTGGTAAGAACTGGTTTCAAACTCTCTAATTTGTGAAGATTGATTTTATATTTAGAAACTAATTTTCAACTAGAAAATATACACAAAATATGAAAATAATATTCACAAATACCGAGGTTATGGATTTCACCATCAACCACTTTTAGTTGATTCCAAAAATAATAATTCTAAACAATTCTAGCTCAAATAAGTGACTCTAATTTTTTCCAAAGGTAATTTTTAAAATATCGATTGTAAATCATAAGCACGCTCATCAAAAGCTCTAAGTCCCAGCATAAAACCATCAAATAAAATCACAATCAATTAAAAAAATCATAATTTCAGCTAAAAATAAATGCAAAAGTCAGAAAAGAATTATTAAAAGTTACCAATTAATCATGGAAAAATGGCTTCCTCCTTGCCTCATTGATGTGGTTTAGCTCATCTTGATCAAAACACCCTCAAAAGATTGGTACATAGCTCAAAAAGTGTTTGAAAGATGAAAAGAAGCTAATAGTAATGTAACAGTGAATCTGCAACGTTTTCTGGACATTATAGATTAACTGTTGCAACAGAGCTTGAAGATAAATGTTGTAAACTGAAGATAAACGTTGCAAATAGTTGAAGAAACCGTGGCTGAGAGGTTGAAGAAACCGTTGTCGTAGCCTTTGTTCTTCGTGTTCTTCAGCAGCAACAAAGAAGATTTTTCTAGATATTTTTTCTTGTGTTTCTGGCCCCTGCCAGCCCCCCCGAAATCTCTCCATCGACTTATATTTATATTAGAATCCAACCCAATCATATGAATCTTCTTAATAACACCTTTAAAATATCACAAATCTTCTTTTCAATGAAAACATTTCTCGGTTATTTTTCTTCCCTTGTCTGAAGATTTTCTTTCTCGTTATTTGTGTGTTGACGATGTCCATTCTTAATGTAGTTACCTTATTTTAGGTTCGAGAATAAGATGTTATAACTCGAGAATATATATGCCTGATTCAAAATAAAATCAAACCAGAGTATCTTGTTATTTTCACCGAGAAACAATTAAGAGAATATTTGTTTTGCTTCTGAGTTGTTTTTATTGTTTCCAAACTTGTGTATGAATCAAACTCTTAATAGGGAAAGTATAAAGTTGTCTTAAACTCTTCAAAATTCTCCAAAAATATTCGCCAGATTCATCTCAGATAGTTTCCCTCCACAAAGTGTTTGAACATGAAAATGAGAAGGTGCCCTTATCCAAGTACGGGGTGCCTTTATCAATTTACTTTGGGTTCCTTTAATAATTTCTATGGTCCCTTAATCACTTTTTTAGCCTATTTTTCTATGATTGTTTATTCTCCAAAGTACCTACAAACACATAATATACCATAATAAGTACAAAAATGAGCACTAACAATATTTAGAATTGAGACAAATCAGACACAAAAATGTGTATATCAAATACGCCCAGAACTATTATTTGCTAGTCCTCGATCAAATCTAATCTAGAAAATAAAAATCCTAACTCACTGTCGCAGGCATCGCGATTGCACTTAGAGTGTGCAACAAGTTTTTGAACCCATAGTTGTCCCTGCCGGTCGAGTTGTGGTCTCGTGAGGGTTTACAAGAGGTGTACCCAAAAATATTTTACTCCAAACTCGAGCAACTTGTGAACGATTGAGGGTAAACACTAAACAAGTTATTTAGTTTTCATACTAAATTCTTCGGCTATGGGAATCATTACTCTTTATGAGTCCAATTGTTGTACACGAGTTTGCACTCAAGCATACTAAAATTCATATATAAGAAAACAAAGCTATAATTAGATAGTCGTTCAACCACGATACTCTGAATCTATCAAAGTTCAATCACATGAAAAGATTTAGAAGATGGATATGGAGATGATGAAGTTTGTGCATGTTGACTAAGGTGAACGGTGTTTCCCATATCTTTCTGACGGTCAGTGCTAGGATGAATCCTAATGGATTGAGATTCGCTCCCAGTGGTCTTACTCCGTATACTAATATTGACTCAGCTGGTATATACAAGGGTCCCAGCCATCGATTTATTGAAAATAAAACAATTATCTTTATATTATTAAATGTACTGACAACATGATTGGATCAAATTGAATCCAAGCGCATGCTCCTTATCATCATCTTACATGATAGTTTTCATGGGTCCTGCGTTCAACGGTTGCCTAGGCAACAGAGAAAGGGAGAACACACACATATCGCCATCAAAGTGTCAATACTCGAAAAAAAAATTGGGTCTGAATAATGGTATAAAATACAATAATGGGGCTTGATCTCAAACACTCTACTTCATCCTGATGTTGATAACAACTCGATATTGGTGCCCCACCAAATCACTTAGAGAAATACAAAAATTGCAAAAATAAAAACAGAAGGTGATATGGTCGAGATAAACTCCGAGATATGGTGACAACTATCATGTTATTTCTTACACTTGAGCTAGGCATCCTTTTATGAATAGACCATTTAGCTGGGCACACCAATTCCTATAGAAAAATAGCTAAGTTTCCATCTACCTAGAATGGTTAGTGTCATCCTGAATTGTTCATAAGTTTCTAAATTTTGGAGTTCTATTATTGCACTAAAATTTCTCCCTTACCCCCAAACTTAAATCTAGCATTGTCCTCAATGTTCTAAAGATAAATGATTAAAAGCATGAACAAGGAGACACAGTTACCAATCAAAGGAAATGAGTTAAGGAAAGATATTACCGTGTCACAGAGCATGGGTTACCTCCCAAGAAGTGCTAAGTTTAAAGTCTTCAGCCAGACTAAGAAATAATTCACCTTATAAAATTATATAGGAATAACCAGAACAATTGCGGGTCATCTGAATCAAATAGTGTTATTCCAAATAAAAGGAAACTACAACAGGCCAAGAAAATGAACAAACCGAGCACATCCTTATCTAGTTTTTTGTTTAAGACAATTACATCTAGCTGTGGTTCAGGTTCAGGCTCTATAAGAGGGTCTAGATAAAATATTTTCATGGGCTGGATTTCCTCGTTGGCAGAATCCGGAGAATTAGGTTGTTGAGTATGAAGTAACTCAACTAATAAATTTGAAGCACATAATAAAAACCTGAATAATTGGGGATCCTCAAAGTTAATCAGATTGGAATCACACAGTTTACTACTATGAAAATGGTGGTCATTCTTAAGCAAATGTGTTGATTCTAATTTTCTAAAGTAATTAGGCTTAGTATCAAAACTTAATAACTGACACATTTGAAATTCAAACGTTCCCACAATTGGAAGAAATTTTTTTGGTGGGAAAACAAATTCAATCTTGGTATTATCGCCTGGGTAGACCACATCGACCAGAGGATGGGTTTCTAACAACTGAACTTCTTTCTGGACATCACCAGGCTCAGGAAATGTAGTTTGATGATGATCTTGTAAAATGTTAGAGGTGCATATGTCAAGTCCCAAGTTAGGAACCTTTCTAAGAGTCAAAAGCAAAGCACAGGGAGAATAATAGTAACCCCTAAACTTAGAGTTTTCAGTGTCTTTAGATAGACTAGTCAATTTTCCTAATTTCTAGATCGGCAGATTCCTGTATATGGTCAATTGCTTCTTCTAGGTTATAATCAGGTGGTGCATCCTCACTCATATTTAAAATCTCTACGATTTTATCCTTGTTATCTAAGACTATTGTTTCTAAATCGCTGGACTCTAAAACATTATTCTCAGGATAAACCCGTTCTTCTAAACCATTATCGGCTTCAAAACAAGAAAATTCTACATCGTCTAAAACAATAATATCTCTAGTCAAATCCTCTTCCTTTTAAGTACGTGAATAATCATTAAAATTATTTGGATTTGAACCAGAAATAAAATTATCATCATGAAGCACAATTGTAGTGACAATTTCCTGATCAATCTGCTTGTATATTTTAAGTTCTTCGTCAATACTATCCTCATCATCATAATAATATGAAGATATTTGGACCTCGTCTAAATGAGTAGTGTTACCAATTCTATCCTCGTCCTCTTGACTAGGTGAATAATTATCAAGGGTAGCACTATATTGGCAATTAAGATCATTTTGAGCAATATTATTCTTTGCAAGACTTTCATTCACACTTAATACAAAACTATTTGTATTCTCAGTTAAATGCTTGAGGGAATCCTCTAGAAAAAAAATGGATCATAAGGAGTACTAGATCTCAACTGCTCGTGTGATTCTTCTAGAGAAAGAGTTGGACTACTATTTGTTCCTCTCACACTTAATTTAAACCTTTTTGTATTCTCAGTCAACTCCTTGAGGGAATTCTCTAGAAAAACAAATTGATCATAAGGAGTACTAGATCGCATCTGTTTTAGGGAATCCCTCCAAGATAAATAACTCGAATTTTTCTCATTTTTATGTTCATATGACGGGTGTGTATATGAATAGTAATTGGGATCATCCTGGTATGAGCAATAACCTCCAAAAGGATGGTGGTAGTCCCGACTACTATCCATACCATGTTGATGGTATGGATAATGTCTATTTTGAAAATCAATCGGATATTCATTGTATTGATCCTCATAATACCAGTTCGATATTTTCTGACAAAAACTTCTTAATATATTTACAAAAAATCTAAGAAAATAAATCCTAACAGGAAGGAGGTTCTAAACATACACAAACAAGGCCGACTCAACCAAATCAAACCTAATGAATCTAGCAAATAAAAAGCATGATGGCTCGACTTAGATTGTTTCTAGACCATCTTTTATTCTTCCAAAAGGCAACTAGTTAGAGTTTTAGCAAATCTCTTAGAATGATCCGAATTAGATTAAGTCGAATAGAAACAAGATAATCTCTATGGAGCTTTGATAACCCTGTCTCTTTGGCAACGTTTCCTTGGGTTACAAGGCGACTCAAATTTGCTTAAAATAATCTTCCTGAACTTTGAGTTACGCTAACAGAGTAACCAATACAGTCCTTTTGAATGACTTTCTTATAAGCTCGTTACCCTATCGGTCTCTTTCTAGTCAAAATTTTAAGCTTAGGTTCGCGTTTGGTAACGTGTTCCTAAAGCGGGCAAGAAGGAAACGGTGATGAAATCCGAGTCCTTATCTTATATGGCCAATCCTTTCCCTTTACTAGAAGGTAAATTTGTATTCAGGTCCTCAGCATATATGAATTACAAAGGCGTCCAGAAAACCCACTGACAGGGGATTCATGGGTGATTAGAGTCTTACCTCCCGTTCCAGACGGGAGATGAACCGTTGAAGTCGACTCAGGCCACCGACTCCTATGTCAGTGTACGAACCCGAGGGGAAGAGACAATATCGTAATTGTCGTCCTTCCTTGTGCAGTTTATATTTAATTACCCTTCTGTAGGGTTTAAAAATAATAAAGTCCAAAAGTGTCCCAAAGTAAAGTCCAAAGTCCAAAATAAAAGTTCAAAAAAAAAATTACAAAAATAAAAGATTTCCTAATACAATTTTCTTAAAACAAAAATAAATAAAACCCTAAAAATTGAATAGGATTAAAATTAAAATTAAATAAAAAAATTGTCTTCTTTTTCCGTTCTTTTCGATTTATTTTTGACTCCAAGTCTTTAATCAATCAATATAATATTTGTCTCCAATTTTTTTTTGATCCAAAACCTGTAATACAAAGAAAAATACCCAAAAACGTAAAATAGAACAAATAAAAATATAAATCTAACTAAACTAACTAACCTAACTAACCTAAAAAATAAAAACAAATAAAAACAAATCTAAAAACAAGTCCGCGTCGGCAGCGCCAAAAATTGTTGTGGATTGTAGATGTGGTAAGAATGGGTTTCAAACTCTCGAAATTGTGAAGATTGACTTTAGATTTAAAAACTAATTTTAAATCTAGAATATATACACAAAATATGAAAATAATATTCACAAATACTGAGGTTATGGATTTCACCATCAACCACTTTTAATTGATTCCAAAAATAATAATTCTAAACAATTCTAGCTCAAATAAGTGACTCTAATTTTTGCCAAAGGTAGATTTTTAAATTTTCAATTGTAAATCACAAGCATGGCTCATCAAAAGCTCTATGTCCCAGGATAAACCATCAAATAAAATCACAATCAATTAAGAAAAATCATAATTTCAATCAAAAATAAATGTAAAAGTCATAAAAGAATTATTAAAAGTTATCAATTAATCATGGAAAAATGGCTTCCTCCTTGCTTCAGTGATGGATTTAGATCGTCTTGATCAAAAGACCCTCAAAAGTTTGGTACATATCTCAAAAAGTGTTTGAAAGATGAAAAGAAGCTAAAAGTAATGTAACATGGAATCTACAACGTTTTCTGGACGTTACAGATTAACTGTCGCAATAGATCTTGAAGATAAATGTTGCGAACTGAAGATAAACGTTGTAAACAATTGAAGAGACCGTGGATGAGAGGTTGAAGAAAATGTTGCCGTAGCCTCTGTTCTTCGTGTTCTTCAACAGCATCAGAGAAGATTTTTCTAGATTCTTTTTCTTGTGTTTCTGGTTTCTGCCAGCACCCCCTCCCCCCCAAAAAAAAAAAAAAAAACCTCTCCAATCGACTTATATTTATATTAGAATCCAACCCAATCCTATGAATCTTTTTAATAACGCCTCTAAAATATCACAGATCTTCTCTTCAATGAAAACAATTCTCGGTTATTTTTTCTTCCCTCGGCTGAAGATTTTCTTTCTCGTTATTTTTATGTTGACGTTGTCCATTCTTAATGTAGTTACCTTATTTTAGGTTTGAGAATAAGATGTTATAACTCGAGGATATATCTGCCTAATTCAAAATAAAATCAAACCCAAGTATCTTGTTATTTTCATCGATAAACAATTAAGAAAATATTTGATTTGCTTCTGAGTTGTTTTTATTGTTTCCAAACTTGTGTACGAATCAAACTCTTAATAGGGCAAGTATAAAGTTGTCTTAAACTCCTCAAAATTCTCCAAAACTATTCGCCAGATTCATCTCAGAAAGTTTCTCGCCACAAAGTATTTGAACTTGAAAAGGAGAAGGTGCCCTTATCCAAGTACGGGGTGCCTTTATCAATTCACTTGGGGTGTCTTTAGTAATTTATCTGGGAGCCTTAATCACTTTTTGAGCCTATTTTTCCACGATTGTTTATTCTCTAAAAATACCTACAAACACATAAAATACCATAATAAGTACAAAAATGAGCACTAACAATATTTAGAATATAGACAAATAAGACACAAAAAATGTGTCTATCACAGTGGGTATGGTAAGTCGTTACCAAAGTAACCCTAGAACGGATCACTGGAAAGCGGTCAAAAGGATATTCGATATCTTAAAGGGACTTCTGGTCTTCCTCTTTGTTACTATGGTGAAGATATTAGACTTAAGGGATTTAGCGATGCCGATTGGGGCAACGACAAAGATGAGTGTAAGTCTACTTCAGGATATATTTTTAAACTTGGAGGTGGTGCGGTCACTTGGTGTAGTAAAAAGCAAAATTGTATTTCTCTATCTACTATGGAAGCAGAGTATATTGCGCTTGCGGTAGCTGTCCAAGAAGCTGTCTGGTTAAGGAGATTTCTTAAGAGTCTTGGTGCCTCTGAAAATGCAAAGGATCCGGTGTTACTTCATAGTGATAGCACATCAGCTCTTGCATATGTGAAGGATCCCAAAAACCATGGAAAAACCAAACATATTGGTAGGAGATTTCATTTTATACGTGATATAGTTGCACAAAGAAAGGTTGTTCTTAGACATATCTCCACGAATAAGATGTTGGCTGACCCTTTGACCAAGCCAATGCCGAGAGTTGTTTTCAAGTCTCATGTAGAGAACATGGGATTGAGTAGGATTTGATATGTAGAACATTTGATTTATGTTTGATGATATTATTATTATTTTTAAATGAATGAGTATTCATTGTTTTCTTGATTAAATGTGTTTTATAGAATTCATATATACTTTTAAGTGTACATCTGTATTGAAGTTGTTTACAAGCAAGAATCGGCATACTCATACAGGTGATTCTCCTTGGCGCTTGGTATAGCAAGCAAGATGAGACAAAAGAAAAGAAGTTTTTCGAAATATGTGTTACGAAAATAACCTATTTTTATAACAGTCTTTTGATTATTTTCTATACTGTATAAGTCGCCTTAGTATGTCTAAGATGAGATCTCAAAGAGATCAAAATCATTAAGTTTGACCACCATTTGATGAAGCATGTTATAAAGCCAAATGTGATTTTCTGAACAATCGCTATGAAAATGACTGGGTTAGAAATTTAGGTTAGGCGTTTTGTAGCGATTAAACTAAAATTTGTATGGCGTAAGTTTTCTAAAATGTAGGACATACCCATTTGAGTGGGAGAAATATCATAGCATACATACTGTATGTGCTTAGTCGACCGTATGTGAGAGCAATGAATGGTTCCCTGCTTCATTGTTGTGTGAGCCACTGGATTAACATCCGATTCTTTTATCCCTTTGAATTGGGTTTATGTCATGAATATGATACTTAATGATGCTACTTTAGCATGTTTTCTAATACGATGCAAATTTCTGTAATATGGTACATGTCTAGGAAAGCTATTAAGTTGAATTGGACTGATATGAATTTCTTGGAAGACAATTTGGTGATATACTATGAATTGTGATTCATTGCTGGTTAATATTTTTTGTTTGTCGATAATCATGAATACAATTTATGTGTGTGGGTGCAATGCTGATTCTTAGAGGTATTAAGAGTATTGCATTAGGTGTAGTCAAATTATCTGAGGTAAAAACGAGAAATTAGTAAGTGATGTACTTTGGTTAGTTTGATGAAAACTTAATAATTTTATTCCTTACAATTATATAATGTTTGTGAGATCGCACACCCTATATCCAGTATGAAGAGTTTGGTAATGTGACACGGAGAGTATTATAACATATGCATGCAAGTGGGATATGTTAGTATTTGGTTCGTTGGTGGGTCAAGTTAAGTATCTTGACCCATGACCAAATCTACTTATATGCATACATATATTGGGATAACTACCTCCACTTCCCTGAGTAGTTATAAAGATAACTACCTTCACTTCCTCCACTTCCTTACCCATATATATAAGAGTTTAAGTTATTCTTATTGGGTTTAAGGGAATTGGAAACAAGGTTTACACAAAAAACTACTCTTTATTCCATTACTTCTCTAGGGAGATTAGGGTGTGAAAAAGTAGTATGATCTCTAGTAGATTATATTCAAGGCTTCACAATAATTGAAGAACGAAGAAGGATTCTTGAAGAGGCTCGTAACAACAATCAATCGATCCTGGGGATTTCAGGTTTTCCGTAGATAAGTAACCTATCTGAATCCATTGTTTTGAATCATGTTTTTGCTTCAGTAAACAAATATTTAAAATGAATAGTTCAACTTTTATAAACGAAGGGAGTATATTGTTAACGAAATTACTTAGCTGACTCAACAATACAATATTGTGCAGAAAATCGTTAAGTTATTCAAAGTGTTCATGCATTATGTATAAAAGATAAAACCAAACAGATTAATAAACTAAGATTGAAACAAAAAACAGATTATGGGATCTTATTAACTAAATATTTATATTAATCCACATATTAATGGGATTTCAAGTAACATGAACTCAGTAAAGTAATCAGAAGAGCTTCATTAGCCTCGAGTTTTTTAGGGCGACCCAAAAAGGATTTGGGGTGACTAATAAAAAAAAAACGCTAAGAAGTAATATCAGCACACCCCTTATCCATATATTTTCTTTAATGGCTAATCTATCCTTGTTTAATTAGTGTTAATGTTGATTAATCAGTTAGTTAATTTTGGTCATAGTTATTGTTAGAAAATTATTTGACTTATAGTTTTAGAAAAGAAATAAAGAGTGTGTTAGAGAAGAAGAAGAAGTTTGGGAAAACTAGGTTTTACCTAAAATAATAACAAACATGGATGAGTATGAGGAAGAAGGTAAGAAACATCATGAAGAATATCATATTGAGGTTCAATGACGTTTAGAGATGACGATTTGGGATATTGTTCGATGATCCAAATTTTGGTTTGGAAGAAACCCTAGACGACGATTTAACGAGAGAAAACGATAAATCACATCAAAATGAAGATAATAATGCATCAAATAATTAGGTATTGTGTTAAGAAGCTCAAAAACCCACTTTGTATGTTTTATGTGATCATTAACAAAAAAAAAACATTTTTGCATGCCATAGACGTCCCAGAATCGGTAGATAATGGAGTACCACATCTACCGATTACATTGGACTGAGCCAAAATTAGGGTATAAT
The DNA here is from genome assembly GCA_023531435.1 of Papaver californicum. NCBI lineage: Eukaryota > Viridiplantae > Streptophyta > Magnoliopsida > Ranunculales > Papaveraceae > Papaver > Papaver californicum. The sequence continues at coordinate 4,355,393 of JAJJMC010011023.1, read as the reverse complement.
CGGTAGTTTCATGAAGAATAATTGCTACCGATTAATCAAAATCTCCAAATCAAATTTTGTTCAAAATTTGTTTTCATAATTGGTAGTTTAGGAATACTTATTATCTACTGATTATAGTTGTCGCCCCAAAAATGAATTTCTCCAAACTTACAAAATTTCTAACACTTCATCTTTCACAATCGTTAGTGGATGAATATTTTTATTTATCGATCTAGACTCGGTATTTTGTAAAATCACATATCTACCGATTGTGATTGTAGCCAGAAATGGATTAAACTTTAAATTTTGAATTTTGTAATCGTTAGTTTAAAGATCAAATTTATCTACCGGTTCCATTGTAATCGGTTGTTGTTTAACAAATTAAACCTCCGATTATACTTATTTTTGTGTACAGAACTTGTCTTGATTTATTTCTCTAATCGGTAGTACGAGAACATAATTAACTACCGATTGTGGTTAAACGATAGTACGGGAACATAATTATCTACCGATTGTTGCTATCTAACTCATTGATATTTTATGTAGATTGTTGAACTGGTTAATCATTTTTCATATGAGGGTCCTGATACTTCCCTACACTATGCAAATGATTTGGCATGCTACCTACCCACTCTTGTCTTGTTTTAAGAATGTATGTTACATGGTTAGGCTTATGATATTTTTTTTGTTATATGAGCATTAAGACATTTGGAAGTAAGAAGGAGGCAAAGGAATGGCTTATCAATAAGAAAAAAGAGAAGACGTACGTTGTAGTTCAGAACAATTGCGTGAGGGTTGATCGATTTAAAATGATTTGTGAGAGAGGTGGAGAGCAAAAGAGTCACGTGGGAAATGATCTTAAATATGTAAAGAAGACGGAGAAGAAATACTGAGGTAATTTAAAAAAGATTGGATACCCATTTAAGATTATCTTCAGTAAGCCCGACGTTAAGGAAGGTAAAGTATGGAAAATGTTTAGAGTTGCTAATGGTCGTCACAACCACGAAGATCCGGAAAGTCTTTTTGGGAACATAATGGTTGCCAAGTTAAAACCAAAGGAAATGGAGATGGTGAAGTCTATGAGGAACGTAATGAAAGCGAGTGTTATCCTATCTAAGATAAAGGAGGACGACCCCAACAACTTGTCTTCGTTTTCTACAATTAAGTAGGCGCTAACAACGATCAAAAGGACGGAATGGGATGATCGAATGGTTATGCAACAATCAAAGTGGTTAGCTGAGAAACACAATTACACATTAAGAAAAGAAGAAAGGGATGGTAAAGTGATTCGTATTTTCTTGGCACATACGAAGATGATCCAATTGGCTCAATGCTTTCATAAAATTTTGTTGATAGATGCTACTTACAAGGTAAACAAGTACAACATGTCGTTGTTGAACATTGCTTGCCACACTTCGGACAAATACATATTTACGGTGGCGTGGGATTTAATGGATGCTGAGAACGATGTGAGTTTCATTTGGATGTTGCAAACATTGAGGTCGATTTATAATGCCGAGCATTTTCCAAGGGTTATTATAACGGATAACGATCAAGCCTTGATGAATGCAATAAAGGTAGTGTTTCTGGAAGACCATAATTTTCTTTGTATGTGGCACATTCAATGTAAAATCAAATACAATTGCGTACATCATATCCAAGCTAAAAAACGAAACAAAGGTACCAAGAGAAGGAAGAGGATGAACGTATTAGTAAACTAACCGTGGAAGAACGAGAAGAAGAGAAAAGGTTAGTTGATTAAAAGTGGGCCGAGGATGGAAAAAAATGGTATTTATTTCTAAAAGCATGGAATAAAATAGTTTGGTCGATGACGGAGGAAGTTTATGAATACAACTTGAAGAACTTTGAGGATGAATGGGGCAAGAACTATCCCAAACCAGTTAAGTATTGCAAAAAAAATGGTTGGGATCACATAAGGATAAGTTTGTGTTTGCATGGACATATGAATATCATAACTTCAAGAACGAGGCAACAAGCATTACAGAGGGGTCCCATGGCTTATTAAAGAAAATACTAGTCGGTAGTCAAAATGGGGTTGTGTCGGTCCAAGAAGCAATCCATGAGTTCACCAATTGTGACCTAACTAAGATTTACGGTTCAATGGAAAAAGTTCGACATAGATTCCCGTTGGTACATTTAAAACACAAAAATCTTCTAAGGGTATTAGTTTACAAAGTTTCTTGGTGGGCAATAAATTACATGATATAACAATTGGAGTTGTATAGAGATCACGATGATGAGACTACGTTTTGCAATTTCAAGACGATGATAGCTATTGGACTCCCATGTCGCCACTTGCTTGGTAGGTATGTTGAAGTGATTGACATTAACGATATTCATCCCTTTTGGAAGCAATTATCTTTCACTCCAAACACCTGGGTGGTTGATGGTGCATCGTTCGTGGAGACGGAAATGTTTGCACGAATACTCGAGCGTTACTCTACGTCAAATGGGACACAAAATCAAATATTCACGCACCATTTAGAGGAATCCCTTCACCCCTATATAAAGGTTGTTGAAGAACCAATAAAAGGAAAAGGCGATGGGTAGGCCGAAAACCGAAAAATCAAGGTCAATTCAAAGAAAATAGTTGAAGGAATGGTTATCTAGTCAACGAGAGCTTTTTAGGTATGAGCATAGTGAAGCTGAGTATCAAGATGTGTCAGATCTAAGGAAAATGGGTTTTCCAAGGAAGGATCAAGGTGGTCCAAGATCACGACAAGTAAAATCTAAGGTCTCTATGATTCCTTCTCAAGTAAGTCACCCAGTGGCAATACTTAAGAAATAAGATGGCCGCACAATTATTGGAGGATAAGAAATTCTATATTGAAATGATGAGAGAAGGAGATATACATGTTAGAGAACAAGAGTTCAAAGAGTTATACACTTGTGTAAAATGCCAAAAGGGATTGAAGATAATCGGGTCCAAGTATTGGATGATAATGCCGAAATGTGGGTATCTTTTAGCGGATGTTTTGAACTGCATGGTACATTACTTTTGTCCTCCTTCCTTATGAGTGAGTGTTACGTTTATACCACAAGGACGGTTGTAATGAGTCGGTCAAGGATAGATGAATCATCATGGCATGGGTTAATAGCAATCATTTTATCGGTTTATGGTTAACGGAAGATTGTCCATTACCTCCATTGAGTAGGTGGTCGTATTACTTCCCAACTAACCATTGCAATGAGTGGTTGAAGCAATACGAGTCCAACATGGAGCGTTGGGACCGTTTAACAAACTTTCCCAAGGGTCCAATTGAATTGACCCAGGATGATGAGTAGTTTATGGAGAATTTTTTTTGACAACATTATATAGTACAATCGGAAGTATCGGGATCACCATTATCTTCCGATTGGAACAATCTGAAGTAGATAATTACATTGTAATTCCGATTATGTTGAATATTGTCAACATGAAATCAAGTTAAAATCAAGTGAGACAATCGGTAAATACATGACAACAATAACTTCCGATTATACTAAAAAATCAAACGCAAAAACTGATTTTCCCTAAATAGAGAGTTGTATCGTCATAATATTTTCAAAAAGTTACTACAAAGACTATAATCGGTAGATAATAGTATATTCTAACTACCGATTATGTATCCATGGTAATTATTCCGCGATTCATATTTGTCTTGGAGAATGCCTTTCACCTTAAGCGGCATGGACGAACCTTAAATGGGTTGAATCTGTCCATCACCTTAAGGATATTGAAATGAGCTTCGTAACAGTAATTTGATCGTTTCCATCGTCGTCATTGCTCGAGAGATCTCGTTATAACTTCATCATTAGTTTCACTCCTCAAACGATAACGATTGACAAGATAAGTTAAATTCACAAATGGATCAACTTCTATGCTTATGCAATTAAATCGACAAAAAAGATCATCTTTATTACGGTTATTGGGGTTACAGGTGTCAACGCAAAAATGGTCGTGAATGATCTCCAAATAACTCATACTCATTACACCATTTTTCTTACGTTCTTCTCCTCGTCTCGGATAGAATTACACATAAAGCCTACATAGCGATAATTCTTCTTCTACCGTGAACGGTTGATCCATTAATTTTGAAGATCATTACTTCCATGTTGAAGAGTTAAAATGTATTGGAGGTGCATAAATGAGAAGAGGTCACGCTCCTTATATAGATTAGAGCATAACGGCTCTTTTTTTTGAAAAAAACACTGTTGAAACCTGGTGTAACAAGAATGTACAGAAAATATGTACACTAAGGTCATACGAATATAAACAGTCGAAAGTATCGGGATCACATTACCTTTTGATTTATACAATCGGTAGTTTATGAAACTTTATTTACTGTCGATTATAGATGTTGCCCCAAATTCGAAATTGAAAAATGTATCAAATTTCGAAAAATTTCATAATCCATAATCGACAGTCTAAGAAAACGTATTTACTACCGATTGTAATGTAAAATGTGCCCAGAAAACAATCACTTCCATCAGCTTAATCGGTACATAATTAACACTTATTGTACTTCAACAGGTATAATCGGTAGTTTAAGAAAATGTATTTACTACCGAGTACATATGTTGCCCCAAATTCAAAATTGAAAAATTTGTAAAATTTCCAAAAATATCATATTCATAATCGGTAGTCTGAGAAAATGTATTTATTATCGATTATAGATGTTGCCCCAAATTCAAAATTGAAAAAATTGAAAAATGTCCAAAATTATCATATTCATAATCGGTTGTCTAAGAAAATGTATTTACTACAGATGGTAGATGTTGCCCCAAATTCAAAATTGAAAATTTTGTAAAATTTCCAAAATATCATATTCATAATCGGTAGTCTAAGAAAATGTATTTACTCGTAGATATTGCCCCAAATTCAGAAGTGAAAATTTTATAAAATTTCCAACATTTGCATACTCCATAATCGGTAGTCTAAGAAATTTACTACCGATTATAATGTAAAATGTGTCCAGAAACCAAGCAGTTCCATCAGAAGGTGTAATCGGTAGATAATTATCACCCGATTTAGGACCAGCAAGTGTAATCGGTAGATAATTATCATCTGATTATGGATCAACAAGCTTAATCGGTAGGTGATGCATACCACTTATCTACCGATTGTAATGCAAAATTTCAACAAAGTTACTTATGAAGTATGAGTCTCTCGTAAATCAATCGATAATTCACAAAAATAACCTAAAATTCATTCATCATCCATAAAGTAAACCATTCATTAACATTAAACATAATGCTAGAACTTATAATCCGAAAAAAAAAACTTAAAAACGACATTGGTTGTAGTACGAAAAATGATGTTAGAACTAATAATCCGAAACAAGTTTCTTGCAAATCAGTTGAAAATGATGTTTTCTAACAAGACAACCACAATCTAATTTCTAGACTTTTTGGTTTTAGTACGAGCACCAGGGACATTTGCTTCAGCACCAAGGACATTTGTTTCATCATCAGGGACATTGGCTTCACCATCATCACTCGATGAACCACGAGATATTTTACTGGGCTTTGCTGCTAGCCTCTTAGGCTTATTCGAAGCTTTCTCCTCAAACTTACTTGCATAAGCTTCATTATCAATGTTATCCATTAGGTATTTATGCTCTTTCATCTTCTCAATCGATAAACGCGTTCCCGCCTTTATACGTCCATCAATCTTCTTGGAGAAAAACGCAAACCTATTTTTCTGTTTTTATGCAATAACAATCAAACGATTATTACCTAAAATATTGAGTCGTAATATTAAAATCAAAACGAAAGAACATTACGTACCGGCCTTTCATAACCAGATGGTTTGTCTTTGATGATACAAGTATAATCGGAAGCCTTGGTGGTCTTTCTTTTATCTTCACGGATCACATGAAAATGAGAATTCTCCCGGTACCATTCCATATAGCCCGGATGTACTTCATCACCTCGGTTGACAGGTCTCCCATCGTTGATCAAATATTGGATCATGTTATTCCAATCTTCAAAGGATGGGTTACCAGAGTAAACTACTGTGATAGAGTTCTTACCACATACACAATTCTCCACGTCCAATTTGAACTTGCCATACATATGACTCCAAGGTTCTTCTTGTACATAACCGAGTTGACGCATCACTCTTGAGGCATTGTACATAATATATCCTGTAGGGTGCACAAGGGTCCATAATAAAACAACTCAGACCTTCCCGCTATATGTCCACTAGCTCGGTCTTCCTTGTATGGATCAAAGCATACATATTTGGACGTCATCAAGTATAATTTCCTCCTCAAAGAAATCAACTGATGCTCCTTAGACCTTGAATGGTTGTTGTCGAAAATGTATTTTGTTCCTCTGGGTGTTCCTTTCTGCTATATCGGGTTCTCTTTGGTAAAATTGAGGAACAAGAAGTAGTCATAGATCCATGTCTAGTATACATATCAAACCAAGTATGAGAAAATTGATTCTTAAAAAGAGAAAGAAAAAAATAACAATCAAAGTATCGATAAAGTTACCAAAATACCTGTAATAGGCTCACATTCCCGGAAATTTGGCTAGTTGCTTTCCTCGATGCTTTTCTTAACTCTTCCATCAAGAACGCACGGCATACGGTGTCCCACGAGTAATCATGAACTTTATTGAGAGGATGCAATAGTTGTAGAAGGTTAGCGTCAACCCGGTTACCACTACAATTGGGGAAAATGACACATCTCAATACACAGAGGAGATATGCAGTGGCTACAGCATTCACTTCGTCGTCACTAAACTCTGAATTCTTTTCTTCTTTATCCTTGGTGCCTTTGAACATATTCATATATGGGTATTGAATCTCTATAATATTGTATTCTTTTTGCACATAATTTGCCACCGGGGGTTTAAGTCCCTTTTTGTCGGTATTACCTCTCAACAACTAAGAAACCCGAATATAGTTCTTTAATACTTCTAAGTTCAGTTATTTCGGTAAGAACTTTGTATGTAAATGTAGCTAGAAGTATACTCAGTGACTTTAAAATATCTAAAAGTTGAAGGTTTCATGCAAATAGTTACAAAAAAAAATTTGAAAATTTTCTACCTAAAAGTGAATACATAAGAATTCTACATGCTTAACCACTTCCCCACACTTAAAATTTACATTGTCCTCAATGTAAATTGGCTCATCCAATAAAAATCAAGGTGGAAAATCCTATAATGATATGAAAATTATAAAAAAGAACAAGAACAAGTACAAATAATACTAAACCAATGGGTTTCCTCCCATGCAGCGCTTAGTTTAACGTCCTCATCCTGACTTTCTAATCGCCCATACACCAAAAATCTGAAAATTTACGGATCCGTCCAGAAAACGATTTGCATATCTAACAATAGCTTCACAAGAATATTAGCATATAGTGGAAAAAGTGAAACTATCGTCCCAAAAGAGTTACCCCCACACTTAATTCATTCTACACTCGGAAGTGTATACAAAACATAAGTGGAAGGAACTTCTATGTGTTCCTCTTGGAAAACCTACATGGTGTTAGACTCAAACGCATATGGCGGATACTTAGATGCAAGGAATTCAGATAAAACTTTAGAAGCACATAATTCCATCCCCAAATTAGGTATATTTCTAAAACATGGATTAATAACTTTTTGAGAGACTACTTCAAGTTTGGTAGGATCATCATTGGATAGAGATAAACCTTGTAAAACCTCTTGTATTACGGGATCCTCATTTTTGTTGGACACTTCCATTCCCACATCACTATTATCATCATTCTCATTCAAATTCTTCTCAAAACATTCTTCATTGGTTTCTCCTATAACCAAGTCTTCATCATCGGAGGAGAAACCAAAATCTTCCCCAAGCAATTCATCGTAATCCTTATAGACTTTTTCACAAGTTGAATTCTCATTCAAAGTATCGAGTATCTCTAATTTAGACGTGGTATTCACAAAGAAGTCATAATCATCATAATTCTTATGGGTCACATAAGCCTTACCATCGATAATTGTAGTGTTTCTACACACAATTTCTTCCTTTTGAATAGGTGAATGATCGTTATGATTATGAGTTGAGCTAGTAGTACCATAATTATCAATATTCTTCAAAAGCTGCTCATCTTCGGAATACTCCTACTTTTTTCTGATGTTGTCATATTCCGTAGAAATTTTTGATGTGAATCTTGTATGCGTTGGGTGGCTTGAATGATAATCTCCTCCAAGCTAGAATGTTTTACCACTTCACTTACTACAGTATCTCTGGGCCATATCTCTTCCCTTTGTATGGGGAGTAATCATAACTACGATCAGAAGTTGGACCAGGCGTATTATAATCATATTCGGTTGATGAAACTCTCTCCATGCTTGGTTGTTTACAAACTGAATCCATACGTTTCATATAATATCGGATTTCATCTGTCAAACTAGAAGAGTAATGATTAGAAGTACAACTGTCATCCCATCCTTGTGATTGTTCATGTACATACCCACCATAAGGTTGTTGGTATGTGTGAGAATATGACAAGGTCTTGCAGGATGATTGTAGCCAAAATATTGGTTTTGATATCCCACATATGGTTGGAAGTTATAAGAATGAGATTGCGAATTAAATTGGTCACCATAGAATGTTTGTTTTTGTGAAACATATGCATTATACCCAAAATGATACATCTCGATAACTAAAAAAAATTGGGCACACGACTAGTTTATAGAACTTACCTCATGTTCTAAACAAACGATGAATACCACTAACCAATTGTAAGCACGCAAAAAGAATGAATGTAGTTCCTGAAATAAGATTCTAAAAAGATAAATTAGTAAAGCTAATAATGAAAACTAAATATAAAATCATAAAATTAAATAACAACTAGAGCTATCGACTGTTCCCAGGCAGCGGCGTTAATTTTGATGAGGTGTCAAACTCGTTAAAAATATGTTCCTTACTTTCTTACACTAACTAGTAGAATAATGATAAGCAGGTTCGTTTCTAAGGGAGTAGAGAGTCTAAGTTGTCAATTTAAATTTCTAAATAAATAAATAAATAAGAATAATACAAGATATGAAAACTAATGCAAGAGTATTAATATGAGGATGAGAATGATCAAGGACTCTTTCTCGATCACGAAACATGAGTCAAATCGACATAGCAATTTTTCTGCAATATACCCATTACTAATAACCCTAGAATATTTAGTACGCTCAAATATTCCTCAATCTCCTCAAATCACCGGACACGGAAGTACTCGACTACCGGATTCTACTTATTCGAGCTATCTAGAAGTACACTTTCTAGATATAACTCAATCAAATGCTTTAAGTTTCATGAGATAGGTTACTCCTAGCGACAAATACAAAGGCTCGCTTCATCTACCAGTGTCAACCTCTACATATGAATATTTAACAAAATCCCATCGTCAACACCCACATATTGCTACTTGTACTCGGAATTTCTAGACAATTACAGGTTGAAGAGTTTTCGAGTTAGCATTAGAATTATGAATTAACCATTCAATTCCGGATTTTAAACGATTAAAAAATAACTCATACACATTATTGACACGGTAGAGAATGAACAATAATAAGATTAACTTTGAAAAAACAAACTATTAACTATCAATTCGAGTTCATGTCCGGAAGTCGAAGTCATCCCTAATCAATATGCAATTAGCTGCTGGAGTTCATGATAAAGAAACAAAAGACAAGAGAAACTTTTAACAACAAGCAAACCAATACAGTAACCCAGCTGCGGTGAATGTGATGGTTGTGGACTGCGACTGCAAGGTGTGTGTAAAGAAATAAAGAAAATGAATCTATTTCTTATTAATTAATTTCTTTACAAAATACACATTTATATACAAAGATAGATGACACATATACAATGGACTCCCATGTGATTCCCATGTGATTGTATGACATGGAAATCCTAGTCATCTATGAGTTGTATGGCTAATATCCTCCCTCAAGTGTAAAGTTTCCTAAGCAAGTTTAAGCTTGTTCCTCAAAGCCATAAATCGAACTGCCGATAGTGATTTTGTAAAGATGTCAGCCACTTGTTGTAGTGTATGTACATAGTTGACTGTTATTGCCTTTTTTTGAACTAGTTCCCGCATAAAATGATAGTCGATGTAGACATGCTTCATACGTGAGTGCATCACCGGGTTTGAAGCTAAGTTAATCGAGCTAATGTTGTCACACATTATTTGTGGTATCCCTGTGAGGTTGATTTTCAAATCTTGTAACAAGTAACAAAGCCAAATAACTTCTGCTGCCGAATGCGCCAATGTTCTGTATTCGGCTTCGGTGCTTGATCGAGCGACGGTAGTTTGCTTTTTCGACGACCATGATACAAGATTTGAACCTAGATAGATACCATAACCTCCCGTTGATCGACGATCGTCTACCGATCCTGCCCAGTCAGCATCAGAGTATGCTGTTAGAGTTGATAGTCCTTTGGTGAAGATCATTTTGTAATGGATTGTACCCTTCAAGTATCTCAGTATACGTTTTGCTGCTTCCATGTGTTGGGATCTTGGTTCATACATGAATTGGCATACTTGATTTACAGCATAAGAGACATCCGGCCTTGTCCAAGTTACATACTGTAGGGCTCCTACTAATGCTTTGTATGATGTTGGGTCTTCTAAAAATTTTCCTGCTGCCTTACTTAGTTTCACTGATGCAGCCATGGGTGTTTGTATTGGTTTACATCCCTCCATTTTTGTTTTGAGTAACAGATCAGTCACATATTTTTCCTGTCCAATTTTGATTGATCCATTTGTTACTTGTACTTCTAGGCCCAGAAAATAATGTAGAGTACCCATATCTTTTATTGGGAATTTGTCTTGTAGGGCCTTGATAATGTCTGTCAAATGGGCTTCAGAATTTCCTGCTAACATAATATCATCCACATATACTAGAGCTACTGTTGTGATAGAATCTTTTTGGAAGAAAAATAGACTTGAGTCTGCTGTTGATTGTATGAATTTCAAATCTATTAAACTTGTGCTTAACTTTTCATACCAGGCCCTTGGTGCTTGCTTGAGCCCATATATAGCTTTGTGTAGGAGACAAACTGCAGTGGGCCTTTCTTTGTCAACGTAGGCCGGTGGTTGAGTCATGTAGACTTCTTCTTTGAGTTCCCCATGAAGAAAGGCATTTGAGACATCTAATTGATGGATTTTCCAATTGTTTTGAACTACTAGAGATAGTATGATACTTATTGTTGTTGGTTTTGCCACTGGGCTGAAGGTTTCTTCATAATCCAGGCCTGGTTGTTGATGATAACCCTTTGCTACTAAACGGGCTTTGTGTCTAGCTATAGATCCATCTGGGTTATATTTAACACGGAAAGCCCACTTGCATCCCACAATATTATCTAGGCCTGGGTTGTCAACAAGAGTCCATGTTCCTGCATTCCTGAGAGCTAGAAACTCATCATTAGTAGCTACTTGCCAGACTTTTTCTTTGTGAGCTTTGCTGATGAAAGATGGAATTGATGCAGTTGTACTCAGATAAGCTGCTCTTAGTGGATATTTTGTTGATAAATTTGTTTTTGGTTTACTCTTCCCTGTCTTTGCTCTAGTATGCATTGTATGATTGTTGGTGTTGGCCGGAACAGTAGATGGCTCAGTTGACAAGATAGTTGTTGAAGAATTTGATTCTAACTGATGTGGTACACTTCCTGTAATTACTGAATAAGGGAAAGTATTCTCATCAAAAGAAACATGACGGGATACATACACATTACCAGTTAATGGATCCAGACATCGATATCCTTTTTGATTTGAACTGTATCCAATAAAGATGCAGTGCTTGCTTCTCTGTTCCAGTTTGTTAGTTGTGTACGGCTTCAACCAGGGAAAACATGAACATCCAAAGACCCTGAAAAATTGATATTGTGGTGGTTTTCCAAACAACATTTCATATGGGGACTGATAGCTTATTGATTTTGTCGGTAGACGATTTATGATGTAGTTTGCAGAGTGAATAGCATCTAACCAGTAACAGAAAGGCAAAGAGGATTGACACAAAAAAAATCTTGTTATTTCTATTAAGTGTTTGTGTTTTACCTCTGCAACTCCATTCTGTTCAGGAGTGTGTGGACATGTTAGCTGATGTGTTATTCCCTTGATAGTACAGAAGTCCAGTCCAGTAAGAATGTTTAGGAATTCTCTACCATTATCAGTCCTTATGATAGTAACATTTGTTGTGAAAAGATTTTCCAGCTTAGTGACTAAAGAAACAAAAGCCCTTTTGAAATCAGATTTATTAGTCAAAGATAACAACCAACAGTATTTACTGTATTTATCTGTAACATTTGCATAATATCTGCACCCAGAAGTAGATGATACATGACAGGGTCCCCAAAGATCAATATGTAACAGTTCTAATGGTTTGATGGCTACAGAGGTTGATAATTGAAATGGAAGTTTCTTAGCTCTACAAAGCTTACAGTCAATACAATGAAATGGTTTTGATAGTGAACTGGATATTTGAAGATTGTTGCATATCCTCTGCATGGTTTGAAATGAAGGATGACCGAATCTGCGATGTAAAAGTAGATTGTCACTTGTTGTTGATGATAGAGCTACAGAAGAAGTGGAAGTCCCTCCAAAAGTTATCGGATACAGACCATCTCTATGTGGACCTCGGAAAAGAGTCTTCCCAGATGTTTGATCCTTAACAGTGAAACCATTTGAATCAAGAGTTAATGATACCTTGTTGTCAGTGGTAAACTTATGAAATGATAGTAGATTATGTGATACCTCAGGGACAAGCAAGACATTATTAAGACCAAATAAGTATGAATTTGCTAACTTACTTGCACTACCATGGTGAGTTATTTGCATACCTGTCCCATTTGTTGTCTGAATAGCTTCAGACCCTTTGTAGTGTGTTGTGTTTTGTAAGTACTTTTTGTTGCTTGCAATGTGCTGATTTGCTCCACTGTCTGCAATCCACTCATCTTCATTGTAATTTTCTGATGTTGCTAGCATAGCTTTAAGATTGGTAGGAGGTTGTCTTCCTTGATAGATGTATGTTGGTCTCTAAGTGCATGTAAGAGCTGTGTGACCAGGAAGATTACACAGTTGACAGGTGACTCTGTACCCTGAGTTGCCCCTGCCATAGTTTGGTCTTTGTGAGAAAGAAGGATTTGAGTATCTGAAACTATTGTTTTGTCCACGATTATAGTTTCTGGAGTACCCTCTTGTGTCTGAGTAAGTATTTCTTGAAAAACCACGTCCAGTGTTTGTGTAAAAGGCCTTGGCAGATTGTTCTTCTTGTTGTTCTTGCTGTCTTTCTTGGATCACAGATTCTTCACTGATGAGATTGTTATGTAACTCAATACAAGTCACCGGTGGGTTTCTGTGTCTCATTGATGTTGCGAACGGTACATATTCCTCATTCAATGCCTTTAATGTGATTACCACTATTTCTTTGTCTGACACAATTTCTCCAGCTGCAGCTAATTGGTCAGTTAAAGATTTTATTTCACTGATTAAAGAAGAAGCAGACTTTTTACCTTGTTTGATTGAGAGAAGTTTGGTTCTCAACTGGATTGAGTGAGTAGATGATATTTTTCCAAATCTGTCTTATATATTTTTCCATAATTCAGCAGAAGACTTTGATGTTGAGAAATAAGGTATTACAGACTCTGAAATAGATGAATGAATCCACATAGTTATAGTAGAATCTTCATCTACCCAGTCTGTGTACAGTGGATTTTCAATCCCATTTTGCTGATTTCGTGGATTTGAAAACTGAGGAGGACAGATGTGAGATCCATCTAAGAATTTTTGTATTTTGAACTTTTGAATCACTGGTAACATCAGATTTTTCCATGTATTGTAATTTGTTTCTGTGAGATTTAGTTTTACAAAACTTGTAAGTTGACTCAAAGGTATTTTGGATATGGATGATGAAGTTGGATTTTCCATTGTGTAAAAAGTTCCAATCATGAATTTGTGGTGAAAAATATGAAGAAGAATTAGATCTCAGATCTTTAGAAGAGAGACAAAAATGATCAGTATTACTACAAACAAGATTGCTGGTTAAAGATTATTAAGATTTGGATTTCATCCTCTTAATAATAGAAAAACAGAAATCTAAGTTTGTAATCACCAGATCAGTTGAAGAAAATGCAGAGAGATTTGTAAAAAATTAACAGAGAGAAAGTAAAAGAATACCTCTGTTGCTTTGTGTTTCTTATATACTGATAGATGTCTCTCGAACTTTGAAGAAGTTAATACATCTTGAAAATTGTTTAGTCATTAATACCTTTACTGACTTTGTCTGCCACGCTTTTCTTTGCTGTTTCAACAAGATTTTCAATCGATATCTCTTTTGTATAAAGAACACCGAGTTCCAAGAGAAATGATGACTTCTCACAGTAATTTTGACGACTTTTCCACTGATTTTCTCTTTTCTATAAGAACACCAATTTTCAAGAAGATTAATGAGTTGTCATAGTAAATGAAGTAGATGTCAGGCATGCGTTTGGGAAGAAACAAATTTGCATTGAATGAAGAAATTGCTGTTGATTTTCGTTTCTTTACGTTTCGTCTTTAATCAAGAATTCAGATCAATTAATTGTTGGTCAGATTTTGTCTGCTATGCCATTGATTTCTATCAATTGACTATTGGTTTCCAAGAGAAATCCATTGAATGCTTATCTTCTCAAGATTCTTTGTAGAAAATTCTGACAATCCATTTAATTCTTTGGAGAAAAATTCTTTGAATGCTGCTTCAATCAAATTGGAATTCTTTCAAGGTCGGTATATCCGGTCGAGGTGGTTTTACCAGCCGTAGGTAGTCTAACTTCCTATGACCGAATCTTTCTGGCCCCTGTGAACAGTTTTCTATCTACCACATGTTTACTGATACCTCGAAATTTTTTTTTTTTAATTTTGATTGTTTCAATCAAGAAACTAACTAATCAATGAAGAAATTTTTTGTTTCTAGAACTTTCCCAAGAACCTTTTTGTGCTCTGATACCATAAAGAAATAAAGAAAATGAATCTATTTCTTATTAATTAATTTCTTTACAAAATACACATTTATATACAAAGATAGATGACCCATATACAATGGACTCCCATGTGATACCTATGTGATTTCCATGTGATTGTATGACATGGCAATCCTAGTCATCTATGAGTTGTATGGCTAATAGTGTGAACTAGTGATATGGATGATGGCGCTGCAAACTAGATGGGAGATTGGTGTTGTTGCGCCAAACAGATAAAGGTGGACTGAAGTGGCCTGTTTCTTGTTGTGTTGGTGGGCTGCACAGATAACTCCTCGAGCTGGTGATTGTATGCAGGTGCAAACGAAGCAAGTATACAGGTGAGGTTGTGTAGATGCAGATGGTATTCGAGAGGAGCAGAGCTCCTCTCTGTTGGTGGTGAGAAACAGGCGTGAGGGGGTATGAGATCAGCTGTCTCTTTTCTCCTTTTATAACTTCTTGTTCCTGCAAATCAGAATCCGGCTAAACCCAATTTCCTAATCCATACAAATTCTAAAACAAATCATTAATCTCCACCTTTCATCTCTTAATTTAACGGCAGTCAACACCATCAGTTCCCTGTTTTCTCTCTTCCAAACTCTTTCTAAATATCTCACCACTTTTCCCTGACTTCTCTCGGCCAAAACTCTTTCAAAAACTGAGATAAATCCGTACCCATTGTAAACAACCACAAGCCCATGGCCAAAAAGCTACACAGACTAAAGCAGACTAGTTGAAAATCCTTTGAACCCTACTAACTCGATTACCTAATTCCTTCCTCCACTAGAATTCAAAATCTTCTTCTGAGTCTTGGTAAATAAGCATCGGACCATGGTAGCAGCTTCTCCTTAGTTCCGTTGAGAAGAGCTAGTGATCTAGGCAATTGACAAACGCCTTGTGTGCGTTTTGTTGACAAGACAGATATGAGTTTGCTGTGGTTTTTGAGCCTGCCATTTCTCCTTCCCTGCAATCAATTTAGATACAAACCAATTCATCATAATTCATTCAATAACTTCACTGCAACCATCATTCACTACAGCATCAAATTCTTCTTCACTGTTTTCATGGCTTCACAGCAACATCGAACTCTCATTCTTTTAGAATCATTCAAGACTCGAAAACATTTGAATCTCTCATTTGTTCATCACCAAAAACCCATGGCAGAAACATACACCTATTTCCTCCATTCATTATCTCACGAAGGTGAAAATTAGTTCTCCTCTTCTTTGTTTTTCCGGCCACAGCAAAACACCTCAAATCTTCTATTCCCTGTCTCTTGTTCAATTTGAATTAAAACCCATCTTCTTCTTTACTTAGAGCCACAGAAACATCAACAGCAGCAGCTCTATAATTCACTCTCCTTACCCAATTTTCTTGGTTTCCAACTCAAACAATCAGTTCTCTCCTCTTCCTTTTCTATCTGTTTCTAGGTATCACAATCACCCATCGCAAAAGCATCACTTTTATGAGCTCTTACGATTTTGAATTACACCATCAGAACCCATAAGACTCAGTCGTCTTCATCCACAGTGACTTGCCGGCGTGAAGAATTGGAGGAGCAGAACTCGGTAGCTGTTCTAGAGAAGAAGTGGAGAATACGATCTAGATTTTAGGTTATGAAAATGGATTTGGGCACACCCACTCACCCTCACCCCCACCCCATCCCCCCACCAACAATCTAAAGCATTTTTACTTGCATCCCTGACCGAGCGTCTGCCTTTATAAACTGGACACCCTTCAGCATTTCTCTATAAAACAGCTGGATGCCCCCAGTTATTCCCTGTTTTTGACACAGGTGAAACTTAGTGTGTTTCTTTTCTTCGAGCTTGCCAACACCTACTGCCTCCAAGCAATACCTTGAGGTGCATTTCTTTTTTATACTTTTCATGACTTCGAAGTACCTAAAAATTTAAAAACAAACATAAAATACGAAATTCATAAAAAAAATAATAAAAAAACATAAACAATAGATAACAATTAAAGTATTTTAGACACCTATCAAATGACAACTAACTCATTATTCTATTTGGGTACTTCATGAGAAAAAAGTTTTCAACTAAAATAGGGTCTGAGAAATGGTTGTGCATCGTAGAGGAGTTTGATGATAAGGAAAGACCACCTCCTCCCTCTTGTGTTTGTTGCTCCCTTGGTCAACCCAAAGTATCCAACATTGTTGATGTTGTTGTTGTTCAAGGCAGGGAAATGGTTGTTGTGGCTACTCCTAGATCTCCACCCTGCATTGTTCAGTTTAAGCCTTTTTGTTCGTGGGCCACTGTTGTTTTCCAAAATCATTTCCTGCCGTTCAAGAACAAGAAGCTCGTTAAAACTTTACATAAGGGGAACAATTCTAATGCATTATTTTTCCTGGCACTATCGCATAATTCGCCTCATGCATCAAGGTAATCCGAGGAAGTTAAGCTCACATCCCAACTGGGAGTCAAAGTAATCGATCAAGTATAGGAATGTATTGCCACGTGGAGAGTTTGCATGTAACCATTTGGACCTGGCATAATAACCGTCAGTGGGTCATCTAAATATGATTCACTTTGTCTATACTGCAAACAATCCGAGCATGATTACTAACACCTTATTGGCTTATGCTCACGAGGTAAATACCTTTAATTAATCACATGATTCTATATCCAAAATATATCCATGAAACTGTCCATGAATATATACATGCATAGAGCTAACACGATCAGATTCTATATCCCAATGTGGTACTACTCTATCTGTGCCTGCCTTTGAATAACCTCTAGCTTTTGCATGATTCATAGAACTCATCAATAGTCGATCACTCGACCACATTCTTTATGTGAAGCTCTAATTAATCAAAAGTAGGATTTCTCGAGAAGTCCAGAACTTAATCTCGACGATCAAACTTGCATTAATTTGGACTTATAGGGGAAAGAAAAAGAGAGTACTTACTTTGCTAGTTACAAGTGGAGGAGGAGGTATAGTAATAGGAGTTGATGCTGATGAGTCTGATACGCCGTCGTCATTAACAGGTATGGAATTGAGATCGATATCTCGAATGGCTTTCGGTGGAGATACATTTGGAAGCTTGGGTTGTTGATGCGCAGTAACATGGTTATCAGCAGTGTCAATTAAAGCTACTACCTGACGCTTACGAGGAACAAATTTTAAATGATCACTGAGGATGGACTGATCAATGGTACTAACAAGGTTACTGTTTCCAAATATCGGTCGATCAGTGAAGGTAGTTTTCTTGTAGGGTTTGAACGCCATGGATTTTTTAACCTGTATGAATATTAATTCAAAATTGAAAAAAAAAAAGAGAGAAAAAAAAGGAGAGATCAACTAAATTAGCATGGATCTAGATGGATGATAATGTTAACCAAAAAATGAGAATAAATGCAGATTGATGTAAAAATGTTGTAACGTTATATAACCTGACACACAGAAATGTCCGGCTGGAATAATGGTAACAACTTCTATAGTTTGTATACGTGTATCAAGAAAGAGGATTTAAACTAAGATTAATTTTGTTTTCATTCTTGAAATATTCATTTCAAGATAAAGAAACTCATGAAAGGAGGTTCTCATTTGATATCATACACTAATAACACAGAGATCCTTATGTTCCATTGATAGTTATAGTGTGATTCTTTTTACTATATCCAGTAAGAAATTGATTATATTACCCATACTAAGATCATGACCGGAACATGCATCGACTATATATAGAGAGAGAAAAACAGCTCATGTGATTAAAGCTAGCTATTAGCTCTGATAATAATCTAGATTAGATATGAAACAGCAGATCAGAGATTGACTGAAGCTCTTATGTGACATTACCAAACCCTCATGTAAGAGAAAGAGAGACTACCTAAATCAAGATGATTAGTCACAGAGAGGGATCCTTAGATTTTCACTGAAAATAATAAGAGAAGACCATGATAAATGAGCCTTGTTTCTCACCCCTATTTAAAGGAGGAGATCGAAAAACCCTGGGTTTAAAAAGTTTACAAATCTATTCTGTAAACCAGCGGCTATTGATATTAAAGTACATTAGACATTGATATACTAGGCTTTAGGGCATCCATAGTCACGAAAGCTAAAAGTGTTAAGTTAAATTTAGCTTTTAACTATAATTTTTGTTGAAAATCCATATTGGGTGGGGCTGCACAGGAACCGATCCGAAAAATCGTACTTTAAAACCGAATCCGCCCGCCACGAGTTGGTATGCGGTTTTGAAAATTCAAAACCCGGTCACCACGGGTCGATTTACGGGTTTAGTATAGCATCCGTCGAACCCGCCTGTATAACCCGTTACTTTGAGCCGTTGATTGAGTTTTAATCCTAGTCATCCATCTATCATAAAACTTAACCTAATTTTTTCAATCCCTATTCTTCATTCTCTTCAGTCTTCTCCGCACTCTTCAGTCTTCAGAAGCGACTGCTAGTGCTTGATGCCTTGATTCATCACGTTGTCTTCTTAGATCACCGAACAAGTTTCATAGTTCAGTAACTTCAGTTTCACGTTGCCTTGGGTATAGCTGCAGTTTTAACAGACTTATTGGTATCAAAGACAAGGTTTTACTCTTCTTTACTCTCTCTTTGGTTTTGAATCTAGGGTTTGTTCCGGAAAAGAAAAGAATCTTCTCTTTCAAGCTTCATTTTTAGGTCAAAATTGCTTGTTGTAGTCTTTTGAAACTTCGTTTCTTAATTTGAGCTTACGAATTTGTGGAATTTGGGTATGGTTGGTTTTATCTGTTATGCGTCTGTGAATTGCACCAATGTTTGTTCATTTTAGTTGGATTTTTGTGTTTTTGATGTTGTTTTGAAGATTTGAGTTTAGGGTAATCTTGTTAAAAATCCATGGAACATGGGGATCAAGTGAAACCCTGATCATACTCTTAATATGGTAATCTTGCTACTGAATTCCATTTTTTTGTGTTGTAAGAATTGATGTTCTGAACTTTTCAGTTAGGATTTTTTTCTCCTCTTTTTCCTTTTAATTGATCTCTAGGTACTAGGGTAATGGATCCAACCTATGTTATAATCAGGTAAGATCATTAGATTTTCATTCCCCACAGTAATGAATTCTCTTTTGTGATTTATGATCTTGTGAGTTTTGTTTCTTGATATTGCGTATTTTTTTTTTAGAGAAATTCAGGTCAAAAATTTGTCATAGTTTATAGAAATTGGGTGATGCTGTCTTGTGAAATACATATTATTTTATTATGGTTTTGGGTGATGCTGTCTTGTGGTATTGACTTTTAAATTTTTGGTGATGTAAAAGATTTGCTTACTGTTGGTTGCTTTTCTATTGTTGTATGGCGGTAATTTTCATTATCGTGGGATTATGGAAGTATTGGGTTACTGAAACAGAGATTTTGGGTGTGGTGTGGGATCTTGCTACATTAAAATCTCATGAACAGACAAATAGTGCCCAGTCCTTAGCTAGTTTATGAAATTGATACATTATCATAGCTAGTTTTGATTAGTGGCCTTAATCTTAGAGTGATAACATTTAGCTATTGGTTTAAGTAATGATTTTCTTTACTGATACATATTCTTTATATATTTGTTGTTTGTTTTGTTTTGTTTTGTTTCTTTTTTTACTCTGTAAAGTCAGTTGGCTAGTGTATATCCCTTGTATAATTGTATTTGTTATTGTATTTTGACGATGTTTGGTGTTTTTTGATGTTTCTTAGGGGTCTTAATAGGTGATTCATCAACTCATTCTTTATCTGTAACCAGCCAAATGTCAAGTACACCTGCAGCTACACCTGAAAGTCAAAATGAATCTACTAATGGGACACCTGAAAATCAAATTGCACGTCAAACTAGTTCCGAAGATGTAGCCCCAGTTGCAAATGCAGAAAACAAGAAGTCAAGATCCCGTCTGTTTGAACTTTGAACTTTGAAGGTTTTTTGTATGTGTTTTTTTTCTGTGAGTTTGAACTTCATTACTTGAGAATTACTCATGGTAATACTGTAATATTTTCTGGGTTTTTTTGTTGTCTGAATTCCATGAATACTGTCTGTTTTTTCTGTTTTACTGCCTTTTTTCCTGTTTTTACTGTCTGTTTTTTTCTGTATGCCTATGCGGGTTAACCCGCAAAATAACCCGAACCCGTCTGACCCGCCTCGGGTCGGTTTCAACCCGACCCGCCTGTGGACGGGTTGGTATACGGTTTTGAATATCAAAACCCGCCTCTGAACGGGTTGGTAGTTGGTTTTACCCCAAAACCGACCCGCCCGCCCATTGTGCAGCCCTAATACTGGGATAGGATCTAGATTATCCGGGTGGAGATAAAATTTATGTCTCAATTTAGACGCAAGTTATAAATGCACCCACTTTTATTCAGACGCAGATTACAAAAGTGCCACAATTCCAAAAGAAGATGCATTCAGACGCACATTATAATTGAGCACAACTTATAAAGTCCGTCTTTCTATATTTGGCGAAAACCAAATTAGGCTGGCATTCATAAATTTTGTAACTTTTATATCTTTTACCTACTCATGCTACGCTTTATTTTTATCCGTATTTAATTTTTTATAGCCATGATCGTGGATGCTCTTAGAGTATCTGTAGACTTCACTGGAGTACGAATCTTTAAATATTATGGTTGGCATGTCAAAGATATACCAAAAACTAGCTAATTTTTTTAGGTTACGGCACAAAAAGATAATTAAGTATCAAATCATACATAAAATTGGTAATTTTCACTAGAAAATTTTTAAAAAAAATCTTTTCACAAAAAATTATCAAAAATCTCTAAATTTTTATCTGATTACACATTAAAATATATTTTCTCGAACAAAAATATAAAATACATGATATGTTTTATTTTTCTAACATTTTCTAGATCCATATTTTTTTGGAAATGCTTTTATAGGAAAATTAATTAGCAACAAGTTGTTGTAAGATTGCTAAATTCTACAAGGTTTAGTAAACTTCATGTGATCGAATGGTGATTTTTATATAATGTTCATAAATCCTTGTCCAATTTAGTAATCCCGGCTTCGGTTTAAGTAAAAAGTATATGTAGTTCCTGGTAAACGCATTAGATTATAAAAGATGGGTTATAAAGCTGAGGTACTAATGCTATGCAGGCAAGGTATTTATTAAATTTGTGATGTGAACAATAGTAAAGAAAGTTAGCTTCCTCGCGATCTAGGCATAGAAAGCAGAGCCCCATAAGGCGGTAAGGATACTATCCTTATGATTTGCCCAGGAGCATCCCATCTGGAGCTCTTACTTTCCTATAAATGCCAACCTCCTTTTTTAGATTAATGCACGACAAAGAAAGATGTTAGATCCACGAGCACATAGAATATTTCCATGACATAGAGTCCATGATGAGAGAAAAAAGTGATCTTATAAAGAGGAGCGAGCACAGAAAAAATCAAAAATGTGATCAACATCACGAACATCTTACGGAGTTCCGCGGCTTCTGGAAGTCTTTCTCTTTTTGAGGAATCGCACCCTGAGTCAATTTATATTGTATCAAAAAAGAAACGTAATCTTTTAAGAAAGCGAAAGAAAGCAAACTGCCTTCTACTATTCAAATATGCCTCCAAAGTCAATCATTCTTTTTTCAGCTTAAATAGTCTCTTTCTACTCTGGACAACCGACTATAATGGGACAGATCTCTACCTCTTTTTTAAGTCACGATTTAAATAAAGATATGGAAATTTCGTACCTAGTCAACTATATAGAAAAGCAAACTGAGCCTTCACATACAACCGAACCCTTGATGATCCTAGAAATCTGAACCTTTTGAGGTTTAACATCAGTCAGATGTTAAGTAATAACTGAAAGAAGAAAACGTCATGCAGTGATAAACTAGCTCTCCTGTTTAAGTGGGTTAGGTGCCCGTTTTGGCCGAGTCACTAGAGTTCCTTTCTCCTTGCTGGATCACCTTCGGTTCCTATATTCAGAAAGTTTTTTCGCTAAAGAAGAGGTCGAGTATGTTGGCACCTCGATTGAGATGAACCAATTAAATAGAGCAATATTCCAATCCAAATAGCGGTAATGTCACTTATTACTCCATATAATAATTCCAAAATTTGGACTTAGAAAAAGACATCGTGGAAAAACTCCGGGCCAAAGTAATGAAAAGAAACTAAGGTGGGAGAGCGTCCTCTTCTAAATGATTAGTCACTAGAAAAGAAGGCGAGTGCTACAACGGAGATAGTAAAATTCTAAGGAAGAGTGGTCTAGATGAAAAAGATGATATAACCGGGGGAAATCTGAAGTAATGGTCCCTGCCGGGGTGTCTGCATAATCTAACAATCTTGAGCATCTAAAATCCACTGGAAGCAGGTGCTTAGTTTATATAACCGGTCCCTTTTACTTTAGGATAAATGAGTCCCTCCGTCCCTTACTAACATACCCTTCTTAATTATGATCTTTCTTTTTTTTTATAAACTTCGAAGAATATATCAAATTTGATCTCTCAAGTGCACTCTAAATGGCTACCTGTCATACCTACATTAACGGAACTACGGAGACTACATGTAGCAAGAGCGCTACCTATAGCACCTGCGTGAAGTCCTGTCTCAACTGAACTACTTTCACCATTCGATGAATTCCCTATCGTTTACAGTATGCTAACCTATGTTACCAAGGATCGCAGATGCTCAATCTGCTCGACCTTTAACGTAGTTACTTACTCACTTATCAAAGAATGGGTTATAAGTATGGGGATTTCTTTCCCCTGTGTAGGGGCGATATTTAAATATAATACTCTAGGGCTTGACTCTACTAAGCACATTGGAGCTTCCCTTATTCTGGCTTGCGCCTTTGATTCCAAGAAGTAGAAGATGGACGAAGTTGGGGAATCATACCTTTGAAGCTTATTTTCTTTGCATTTTTTGCCTGAATCCCAGTGCAGTGGATCTTGCTTCCCGTAGCCGTCCTTGATTTCCTAGAGTTGATAGGAGACCGAGACCCTTCAATGCGCTTGAGTAATAAACGGTTGGGCTCTTAACAAAGGTCGTACCATTCCTACTTGTGTTGAACCCGGTCTGATTTTTCGTTATTAGTCATTCGATCTGATATTTGTTAGCTACTTGCATAAACACGATGTCTCGGGTACATAATAGACATATTTTTTGTGTCTAAATTGTTCTCAATTATTTGTTCTGTTAGTGCTCAATTTGTACTAATTGCATTATTTTATGCATTTGTAGGAAATAAACATTGCTGGAAAAATTGGCTCAAAAAAAATTACTAAAGGAACCCTTGAAGAATTGATAAAGGCACCCAAAATTGATAAAGGAACCCGCACAGTGGATAGGGGGAAACCCCTTCTTCTTCACGAGAGAAGTGGATGTTGGCGGGAAAATGAACTTTAAAAATTAAGAATTTCTAGATTCGATTTGGGGGAGATTCAATCGTTGGATTTGGTTGGGATGAATCTGTTTGGGCTAAACAAAGATGGTATGGTTGTTGGATTCAATCAAATTGAGTCAGATAATCAAGTTGGAGTAAAACCAAGCATGGAAATATTCTCGGGATTTTTCCGAGTTATTTTTGGAATTTTCGTGTGGATGGAAGGAGTTGGAAGCAATCTAGAACGTGTTGGTGTCGTGTTTGGATGATCTTGAACACTTCAGATGCGTGAAGGAGAACTAAAAGGAATTATTTCCATTATATGGTCGTGGAGAATAAAAGCAATTAATGAAGATTATCTCGCATGATTTGGAGTCCTATGGTGTATAAATAGGTTGCTAGGGTCACAGAAGAGGATATAAAGAGTTTAGGGAGAGCTCAGGAGACGAAGAGGAGGCAGAGAAATCAATCCAGAGAATTTTTTCTCTGCTGCTGCTGAAGAACACGAAGAACAGAGGCTACGGGAATGGTTTCTTCAACCTCTCATCCACGGTTTCTTCATCCATTTGCAACGGATATCTTCGTATTTATAACATTTATCTTCAGTTGCAACAGTTTCTTCAACCCATTTATAACGGATATCTTAGCATCTGCAACGTTTATCTTCAGTCTTGCTCTATGACAGTGAGTCTGTAACGCCTATAAACGTTGCAAACTCATTGTTTTCTTTATTTTTCTCATTATTCATCATTTGTAAACGCTTTGAGCCATGAACCATAATTTTGAGCAAGTGATTAATATGAGGAGATAAACCCCATTTCTGAGGCGACGGAGGAAGCTATTTTTTCAAAAATTATGTGGTAATTTTATTTAATTAATTTATGCAATTCTTAAATAATTGTGATTTGTTTTGATGGTACATGTTTGGCCTAGGTTTTTGATGTTCTATGCTTTCGCTATACAATTGTTATTTTAAAAATCTACTTGTTGCAAATTTTAGAATCAAACTAAACATAAGAATTGCATAATTATAATTATTGAATTAAATCACTTTAAAAATTGGAAAAGAGTGGAATCTTAGCCTCAGTTTTCTCTCAATCTTGTTATCAATTTTATTTGAGTTTTGCTATTTTTAGTTTTAGAAATTAGGTTTAGATCCAAATCTTCACAAGTCTTGAACGAACTTTTCATACTACTATCACAAAACCATCAATTTTTGGCGCCACCGACGCGGACTTGTTCTTAGATTTGTTTTTAGTTTTTTTTTAGGTAAATTAGTTTATTTAGATTTTTATTTTTATTTTTTATGTTTTATTCTATTTTACATTTTTGGGTATTTTTCTTTGTATTACAGGTTTTGGATCAAAAAGAAATTGGAACCAAAGATTATATTAATTGAGTAAAGACTTGGAGGCAAACATAAATCGAAAAGAACGGAAAAATAAGACAAGATTTTTTTAGTTAATTTTTTTAATTTTTTTTAGGGTTTTTATTTTTCTTTTTAGAAAATTGTATTAGGATCTTCTTATTATTTTTGTAATTATTTTAGGTACTTTTATGTTTTTTCTTATTTTTGGAGTTTGGGCTTTGAACTTTTGGACATTATTATTTTTAAACCCTAGGAAGGGTAATTTAAATATAAACTGCAACAGGGAAAGACGACAATTACGATATTGTCTCGGCCCCTCGGGTTCGTACACTGACATAGGAATCGGTGGCCTGAGTCGACTTCACGGTTCATCGCCCGTCTAGAACGGGAGGTAAGACTCTAACCACACACGAATCCCCTGTCAGTGGGTTTTTTGTATTCCTTCGTAATCCATATATGTTGAGGACTTGAATACGGAATTTACTTTTCTAGTAAAGGGCATAAACTGGTCATATAAGATAAGAGTTCGAATTTCATCACCATATCTTTTCTGCCCGACTTAGGAACACGTTACCTATGCGAACCTAAGCCTAAAATTTAAATAGAAAGAAGACCGATAGGGTATCGAGCTTATTGGAAAATCATTCAAATGGACTGTATTAGTTACTATGTTAGCCTAACTTAAAGTTCAGGAAGATTATTTTAAGTTGATTCGAGCCGCCTTGTAACCCAAGGAAACGTTGCCAAAGAGGCAGGGTTATCAAAGCTCCTTAGATCTTATCTTGTTTCCATTCGACTTAATCTAATTCGGATCGTTTGAAGAGATTTGCAGTAGCTGGTCTAGAAACGATCTAAGTGGAGCCATCATGTTTTTTGTTTTCTAGATTCCAGTAGGTTTGATTTGGTTGAGTCGGCCTTGTTTGTGTTAGTGTAGAATTCTTTTCCAATTAGGAGTTATTTAATTGCATGCCCAGGTCGTCTAAAGCCTTGAGTGAGCGTGCTTGGAAAAGAGATTCTATTGGTCGTTTGATTATTGACGAGAATAGAAACTCTTTCTTTGAAATTGAAAATTTATGAAACCCTTCTTTAGCCCTATTTTTGAAAACTTTGGTTTTGAGAATTTGTCTCTTAATGAGGAAGTTATTCCTAATTTTCCAGTTGTGCCAGAAATGGCAACTTTAAAAAATTTGTTGAATCCAACTAGGCCTTCTCGTCCATCATGTATCAAGTTAGCTGAAACTCAAGCAAACTATGAGTTAAAACCTGGGACCATACAGATGCTCCCAATCTTCTAAGGAAAAGAAAATGAAAACCCCTACTTTCACATTAGGGAATTTGAAGAAATATGTAGTATCCTAAGAATTCACAACATGTCTGATGAAGCTTTGAAACTTAAGTTATTTCCTTTTTCCCTGAGAGACAATACCAAATCTTGGTTATATAGTTTGTCATATGAATCCATCGAAACATATGAACAACTTATTGCTGCCTTTTTATCTAAATTTTTCCCTAGGCACAAAACATCATCTATTAGGCAAGAGATTTCCACATTTGTGCAGCAAGAGGGGGAATCTTAGAATAGGTATTTGGAAAGGTTCAACGGTTTATTGATACAATGTCACCATCATGATTCAGAAAAGGTTAGACTAGTCCAGATCCTTTATGAATGGCTAGATTAGTCGAGTCATTGTGTACAAGGAGTTTTGATAGTAAAACTGTTGATGAGGCAATGACATTTTTGAATGAAATTCCCGAAAAGACCCAGCAATGGGAATTTAGTAAGGAACCCCAGAGAAATTTTTTACTGAGCATAGGTAATGTCAATAGGGTAGATGGAATTCTTTAATCAGATACCAAAATTGCAGCTATAGCAAAAAGGTTAGAAGCCTTATAATTGAGTCAATCTAGTTGTGGAATAGAGCCCAAGTCATTTTGGGAAGGACAGATTGTTGAAGAGCAAGCCCATGCTCTTTACAATAGCACTATATATGATAACCGCCAGAAGTTTGACCTATATTCAGAAACCTATAACCCTGGTTAGAGAAACCATCCAAACATTTCTTGGTCTAAATGCCAAAATCAAGGTCATTCTAGTAACCCTCAGGTTCCCCCGGGTTTTGGTTATACTAAGAATCCTTCTGGACCAGCACAATTTCAGAATCTGATAGATAAGACGATCATGAGTTTAGCAGAGTATGTCACCTTATTAACTCAGAACACTAAAGATTTTCAGCAGTTTGTCAATCAAAGTTTACGAGAAAATCAAAAGATTGTCCAGGCTAACAGTCAGGCTATTTCCAATTTAGAAAACCAGGTTGGTCAAATCGCTAAGTCTTTGAGAGAAAGAGAAAAAGGCAAGTTCCCTAGTCAACCACAACCCAACCCTAGAGGAGTTCATGAGTTATCTTCTGGTGAGAAATCATCAAATCATGTGAATTCAATTAAAACCCTTAGGAGTGGTAGAGTGGTAGACAATAATGTAACCTTGCCCAATAGTGAACATGTTGTAGTTCACCCTTCTGAGCCTGTAGTTGAAGAGACTGATAAAGTCTCTAAGAGTAGGGCTGCACAACGGGCGGGCGGGTTGGTTTTGGGGTAAAACCAACTACCGACCCGTCTATAGGAGGGTTTTGAAAATAAAAACTAACTACCAACCCGTCGGGCGGGTTCGTTTTTTTTTTTTGCGGTTTAACCCGCATAGCAAAAAATACAGACAATATAAACCTTGAAATTCCTTGAAATTACAATATAAACCTAAACTACCAATATATTTTATTATACTCATCTTAATTTGTTAACCTCATTAATAGTCACATAAACCCAGTAAAAGAATTGAATTTCTATACTAAGTTAACTAGAAATAACAATTACCTGAAGTAGTTTTACTCAAGCATTTGAACCCAATTTCTTCAACATTTTTAGCTCAATTCAGTAAACATCACAAGACATCAACAATTTATCAATTCAATTCACCTAATCTATTCACTTAACTCAAACCTCCATTTCGACTCTCAATATCAATTTCAGAATCACCACTTCAAACCCTAACTATTCAATTCTTCATTACAACAATCCCATAAGCTCAATTAAACAATACCTCATCTGCTCTTCATCTATTAATAGCTCAATACCCTTATCAATTCCTAATTAAACTTAATTTACTTTGAAACCCTAGTTTCAATTTTTAATTTGGGGAAGAACACAAAACCCTAATTATCTGATTTGAGAAATTCTTCAATCTAAATCCTAATTTGGTTCAAACCCATCTCTATTCTTTCCTTTAAACCATTAAGTTCATCTTCAATTCCAGTTAATTTCTTAATCAATTCCAGAAACCCAAACCCTAATTCTTTGATTCTTCCAATTTATGTTTCTCTTTGCAATTAATCCTTCTAATCCGTATAACCATGTTTTTATTCATCTCATATACTTAAAATTCATCTTCAACTATTCAATTTCACCCTTACCATCAGTCACAGAAGAACCCAAATCTCTCGCCTCACAATTTCAATCATTCTTCTTCGATTCTTGTTTATCTTACATCAATACCACCACCAGAATAACTCTATTAATCATTTCCCTCTACTCTCAATCCTAATTATTGATTTTTAATACCTCATCTGCTCTTCATCACGAGATGAAGACTTGAAGTGAAGAAGAACAGAACAGGAACAGCTGCTCGGGCAGAAGATTAGGTTTTTCTTTTGTTAAGTTAGTAGTTAGATGGATGGCTAGGATGAAAACTAATAATCTCAATCAATGGCTAAAATTAATCGGGTTATATGGGCGGGTTCGGGCGGTTCCTATACTAAACCCTAAACCGAACCGTGGTGACCGGGTTTTTGATTTTCAAAACCGTATACCAACCCTCGGCGGGCGGGTTCGGTTTAAAAACCCGCGGTTTTTTCGGGTTCGGGCGGGTACGGTTTTTCGGGGCGGTTCTTGTGCATCCCTACTAAATAGTCCAACGTGGTTCCTGCTGAGCCCGATTTTATGCCCAAAGCCCCATTCCCACAACTTCTAGCACCAACTAGGAAGGAATCCAACTTTAATGATATATTGGAGATTTTTAAGCAAGTCAACATCAATCTTCTTTTATTAGATGCAATTAGGCAGATTTCTACTTATGCCAATTTCCTTAAGGATCTTTGTAGGCGAAAGTGAAAGCTTAGTGTACAGAAAAAAGCCTTTATAGCTAGTCATGTGAGTTCAATTATCCAGAACAACACAACTCCTAAGTACAAAGACCCAGGTTCCCCTACCATTTCTTGCACGATAGGTAACTACCGTGTAGAGAAACCGTTACTTGACTTAGGATCTAGTATGAACTTACTTCCGTACCATGTGTACCTCCAACTAGGACTTGGTGACTTAAACCTACCCAGATAACACTTTAGTTAGTTGATAGGTCTGTGAAAATTCCTCGTGGTATTGTCGAAGATGTTCTTATTGAGGTCGATAGGTTTATTTATCTTGTGGATTTTGTTATCCTAGATACCCAACCTGTTCCTGACTTTGAAAACCAGATACATGTGATATTAGGTCGCCCGTTTTT
This sequence comes from Papaver californicum, assembly GCA_023531435.1. Classification (NCBI taxonomy): domain Eukaryota; kingdom Viridiplantae; phylum Streptophyta; class Magnoliopsida; order Ranunculales; family Papaveraceae; genus Papaver; species Papaver californicum. Next base: position 4,325,206 of record JAJJMC010011023.1, on the reverse strand, counting down.
AGCTACATCTAATGCGATCATTAATTGTCAAAATAGTATTATGAATTTGTCTTTAGTAATATGACTATTGAGCTGGATATTTTCAATATTAGTAAGCAACCCCCTGAGCTAGATGACACGAGCATTGAAGAGGTGAACATGAGAGGAACATGAGTTCAGGAGTCATTACCAAACATCTTATCTGAAGATACATTAGAGAGTTGTTTAACCCATTTTGGCTTAGATTTCGACGATGTTAGCATCATTGATCAAATGAATGCTCTGTTAGACTCTACCCCTGTGTTAGATACTAATATGTGGAAAGCTAAATTTGAACCACTACCAGTTTCTAATTCTACCTTAATTCCTTCTTTAGAAGAGCCTCCTAAGTTGGACCTCAAACCATTGCCAGATACTCTGAAATATGTGTTTTTAGTCCCATCTGAGACTTCGCCTATAATTGTAGCATCCGACTTGGATAGTGATCACGAAAGTAGGCTAGTGACCGTACTTCAAGACAACAAGGAAGCTTTAGGGTGGACCTTAACAGATATTAAGGGTATAAGTCCTACTGTTTGTATGCATCAGATTCATTTAGAGGACGACACCAAACCTTTTAGGGAGATGCAACGTCGACTGAACCCTAACATGAAAGAAGCAGTTCGAAATGAGGTGCTTAAGTTATTAGATGCGGGTATTATCTACCCTATTTCAAATAGTAAGTAGGTCACCCTCGTTCATGTTGTTCCCAATAAATCAGGTATCACTGTAGTCCAGAATGTAAACAATGAGTTAATCCCAACCTGAGTCACCACGGGGTGGCGTGTTTGTATTGACTATAGAAAATTCAACAAGGTCACAAGGAAGGACCACTTTCCCCTTCATTTCATCGACCAAATGCTAGAGCGATTATCTTTACATAGTCATTATTGCTTGTTAGATGGCTACTCTGGTTATAATTAGATTGTTATTGCCCCAGAAGACCAAGAGAAAACTACTTTTACTTGTCCCTTTGGTACCTTTGCGTATAGACGCATGCCTTTCGGGTTGTGTAATGCACCCTCTACTTTTCAGCGCTACATGATGAGTATTTTTCAGACATGGTAGAACGATTTTTAGAGGTCTTTATGGATGATTTTTCAGTGTTTGGTTCATCTTTTGATAAGTGCTTGCATCATTTGACATTAGTGTTGACTAGATGTAAGGAAAAGAATTTAGTGCTTAATTGGGAGAAATGTCATTTCATGGTTCGATCAGGAATTGTTTTAGGGCATATCGTATTTTCTAAGAGTATAGAGGTAGACCAAGCCAAAGTTGACCTTATTAAGAATTTACAGATTCTCAAAACCGTAAGAGATATTAGGTCATTCTTAGGGCATGCAGGTTTTATCGTCGATTCATTAAGGATTTTAGCTTGATTTCTAGACCTATTTGCAATTTTCTTACAAAAGATGTTAAGTTTTTCTTTAATGATGCTTGTTTAGAGGCTTTTGAGAAGCTTAAGATTTTACTCATTACCGCCCCCATAGTCCAGACACCTAACTGGAACCTACCCTTTGAAATCATATGTGATGCTTCAGATTATGTTATTGGTGTTCTGCTAGGTCAACGAGAAAACAAATTACTTCATGTGATTTACTATGCTATCAAAACTCTGAATGATGCCCAATTGAACTACTGTTAGCCATTGTTTTTGCCTTAGAAAAATTTAGATCATATCTCTTAGGTTCTACGTTCATAGTCCTTACTGATCATGCTGCTTTGAAGTATCTTCTGTCCAAGAAGGATACTAAACCTAGATTAATTAGATGGATCCTTTTGTTACAAGAATTTTCTCTAGAAATTAGAGACAAAAAGGGTGTGGACTTGTCTAGGATTGTTTTTGATTCCCCTGATGATTCCCCTCCTGTGAGGGATAGTTTTCCTGATGAAAAAGTTTTCCTTGTTTCTCGATTACCTTGGTATGTGAATATAGTGAACTATCTTGTTACTGGTCGAATGCCCCAACATTAGGGTAAACAAGATCGTTCTAGGTTTTTAGCCGAGGTTAAGCATTTCTTTTTGGATGGTCCTTATTTGTTTAAGTATTGTCCAAACCAGATTATTAGGAGATGTATACCTGAGAATGACCAGTCCAATATTATTTCCTTTTGTCATGATCAGGCTTGTGGGGGACATTTTAGTACTAAGAAAACCACTGCTAAGATATTGCAGTGTGGATTCTACTGGCATTTGTTGTTTAAAGACACCCATCGTTACTGTGTTACTTGTGAGCGTTGCCAAAAGTTAGGAACCATTTCCCATAGAAATATGATGCCTTTGAACCCTATTCTAGTTATTGAGGTCTTTGGTGTGTGGGGCATTGATTTTATGGGTCCTTTTCCTAATTCTTTTGGTTATTTTTACATCCTTGTTGTTGTAGACTATGTGTCTAAGTGAGTTGAGGCGGTTTCATGTAGAACAAATGACCACAAGGTTGTGGTCTAGTTTTTGAATGATAACATATTTGCACGTTTTGGTACACCGCGAGCTATAATTAGTGATGGAGGATCACACTTTTGTAATCGACCATTTAGGCTTATGATGAAGAAATATGGTATTAACCACAAAGTAGCTACCTCGTATCACCCACGAACTAGTGGTCAAGTAAAGGTTTCCAACAGGGAGATAAAACGTATTTTAGAGAAAACAGTTAATCTTAATCCAAAAGACTGGTCATTGAGGCTTACTGATGCCTTATGGGATTACTGTAATGCGTTTAAGACCCCCATTGGAATGTCACCTTATCGTCTAGTTTTTGGCAAGGCATGTCACCTGCCCGTCGAGATAGAGCATAGAGCATATTGTGCTGTAAAGCAACTTAATTTTTTGCTTGACAAGACAGAAGCTCACAGGAAGCTCCAGCTTAATGAGTTGAACGAGATTTGTAGAGATGCATACGATAGTGCTAAGGAGTATAAGAAAAAAATGAAACTTGTGCATGATAGAAATATTTTAAGAAAGTCATTTTCTCCAGGTCAAAAAGTTCTTCTGTATGATACCCGTTTGCATCTATTCCCCGGGAAGTTACGCTCACGGTGGACGGGTCCTTTTATAGTTCGCACTATTTTTTCTCACGGTGCTATTGAGATTGAGACACTGGATGGTAGTAGTTCTTCAAAGGTTAACGGTCAAAGATTGAAACCCTTTTTAGAGCCTTTTTCCTGCAGGTGATGTTGAGGAGGTCCCTCTGGAGGACCTTGTTTACCTTGATTGACCATCAAGGATGATGTTGTACATTAGTAAGTTTTTGTATCTTTTTGTTTTTTTGTCTTATTATCAAAAGAAGGATTGTTACGCTTCACCCAGGTACTATCTTTCTGGCTTACCTCTCTATTCCTCTAGTTACCTATAATTTTGGTACTACATTTTAATTTGAAATATTGATGACAATGTTAGGTTTAAGTTTGGGGATAAGGGAGAAAATTTTAGTAAAATATGAAACTCCAAAGTCTAGAAACTTGTGAATAATTCAGGATGACATTAACCATTCTAATTAGATGGAAACTTAGCTTTTTTTCTATAGGAATTGGTGTGCCCAGCTAAATGGTTTATTCATAAAAGGATGCCTAGCTCAGGTATTAGAAATAACATGATAGTTGTCACTATATCTCGGAATCTATCTCGACCATTTCACCTTCTGTTTTTTTTTTTGTAATTTTTTATGTTTCTCAAAGTGATTTGGTGGGGCACCAATATCGATTTGTTATCTCCGCCAGGATGAAGTAGAGTGTTTGAGATCAAACCCCATTATTCTATTATTTAGACCATTATATTTTTCCAAAAAATAAATAAATTGAGTACTGACACTTTGATAGTAATATGTGTGTTCTCCATGTCTCTGTCGCCTAAGCAAGCGTGGAACGCAGGATCCATGAGAAAAATCATGTAAGATGCTGATAATGAGCATCCGCTTGGATTCATTTGATCCAATCATGTTGTCAGCACATTTAAAAATAATAAATAATTATTTTATTTTTAATAAATCGACCGCTGGGACTCTTGTATATACCAGCTGAGTCGATATTAGGAGTAGGCTAGTGGGAGCGTATTTCAATCCATTAGGATTCATCATGGCGGCGACCTTCATACAGATATGGGAAACACCGTTCACCTTAGTCAACATGTGCAAACTTCATTTTTTCTATATTCATTTTCTAAATCTTTTCATGTGATTGTACTTTGATAGATTCTGAGTATCGTGGTTGAACGACTATCTAAGTAGAATTTTGAATTCTTGTATGAATTTTAGTATACTGAGTGCAAACTCGTGTACAACAATTGGACTCATATAGGATAATGATTCTTATAGGCGAAGAATTTTGTATGTCAATTAAATATCTTGTTTAGTGTTTATCCTCAATCTTTCACAGGTAACTAGGGTTTGGAATCATACCTTTGAAGCTTATTGTCTTTGCATTCTTTTTCCTGCCGTCTTGGATTTCCGAGTTGATAGGAGACCAAGAGCCTTCAATGCGCTTGAGTAATAAACGGTTGGGCTCTTAACAAAGGTTGTACCATTCCTACTTGTGTTCAACCCGGTCTGACTTTTCGTTATTAGTCCTTCGACCTGATATTTATTAGTTACTTGCATTAACAGGATGTCTCGGGTACATGATAAACACATTTTTGTGTCTAAATTGTTCTCAATTATTTGTTTTGTTAGTGCTCAATTTGTACTAATTGCATTATTTTATGTAATTGTAGGAAATAAATATTGATGGAAAAATTGGCTCAAGAAATTACTAAAGGAACCTTTGAAGAATTGATAAAGGCACCCAGAATTGATAAAGGAATCCGCACAGTGGATAGGGGCACCCCCTTCTTCTTCACGAGAGAAGTAGATTTTGGCGAAAAAATGAACTTTGAAAATTCAGAGTTTCTGGATTCGATTTGGGGGAGATTCAATCGCTGGATTTGGTTGGGATGGATCTGTTTGGGCTAAACAAAGATGGTATGGTTGTTGGATTCAATCAAATTGGACCAGATAATCGAGTTGGAGTAAAACCAAGCATGGAAATATTCTCGAGATTTTTTCGAGTTTTTTTTGGAATTTGCGTGTGGTTGGAGGGAGTTGGAAGCAATCTAGAACGTGTTAGTGTCGTGTTTGGATGATCTTGAACACTTCAGACGCGTGAAGGAGAACAAAAAGGAATTATTTCCATTATCTGGTCGTGGAGAATAAAAGTAATTAATGAAGATTATCTCGCGTGATTTGGAGTCCTATGGTGTATAAATAGGTTGCTAGGGTCACAGAAGAGGATATCGAGAGTTTTGGGAGAGCTCAGGAGACGAAGAGGAGGCAGAGAAATCAATCCATATAATTTTTTCTCTGCAGATGCTGAAGAACACGAAGAACAGAGGCTACGGCAACGGTTTCTTCGACCTCTCAGCCACGGTTTCTTCATCCATTTACAACGGATATCTTCGTATTTGTAACATTTATCTTCAGCTGCAACGGTTTCTTAACCCATTTATAACGGATATGTTAGCATCTGCAACGTTTATCTTCATTCTTGCTCTATAACAGTGAGTCTGTAACGCCTATAAACGTTGCAAACTCATTGTTTTCTTTATTTTTCTCATTTTTCATCATTTGTAAACACTTTGAGCCATGAACATAATTTTGAGCAAGTGATTAATATGAGGAGCTAAACCCCATTTCTGAGGCGACGGAGGAAGCTATTTTTTCAAAAATTATGTGGTAATATTTATTTAATTAATTTATGCAATTCTTTTATGATTATTTTCCTTGGTTAAAAATTGATTTAATGATTTTATTAAACAATTGTGATTTCTTTTGATGGTACATGCTTGGCCTAGGTTTTTGATGTTCCATGCTTTCGTTATACAATTGTTATTTTGAAAATTTACTTGTTGCAATATTTTAGAATCAAATTAAACGTAAAATTACATAATTATAATTATTGAATTAAATCACTTTAAAAATTGGAAAATAGTGGAATCCTAGCCTCAGTTTTCTCTCAATCTTGTTATCAATTTTATTTTAGTTTTGCTATTTTTAGTCTTAGAAACTAGGTTTAAATCCAAATCTTCACAAGTCTTGAACGAACTTTTCTTACCACTATCACAAAACCATCAGTACAGAAGGTACGGTTCACCTTAGTCTAAAGGAGTGGCTAGATTCTTACTATCCATTTCCTTTCTTATAAGAGAAAAGAGATCATCTCACAAATTAAGAAAGACTTTTGATCAGGTGCCTCGCGTTGGCTATTGCATCCGCTATCACTACTGGTAGCTTAATAATTTATGCTCTTGGGTACGGAGGAACAGACAAAGAAAGACCTTCTTGGCCTACCACCCCCAGCTACTAAGATTTGCTAACTAGATTGGCCCGATGAATGCTCAGCCTTTTCTTGGGATGGATTAGCACCTTCTGCCTTAAGGGCTCTCTAATCTACGACGGATGACTATCTGACAGATTGGAATCTTCCTTTTGTATGCTCCATGCTCAAGGATCTCAAGTTGTGTATCGATAGACTACATTTTCAGCTTCTCGGGACTCAATAAGAGAATAGACTCATATTCCCGGGATTACTAACATAAAAGTATTAATGTATTAAGGAACGCTCCTCTTGGTCTTTGGATGCTTCTATATGAATAACATCGAATCCAATCCTTTCAATCTCTACAGTTGTAACGCCTTTAGGTTCTGACTTAAGGTACAAGGAACTACTGAGTCAAGAGATGTTATAGCCCCAAATCTCGAAAAAGCTGCCAGTACTAATGAAACTCAGCCACAAGAGCAGTTCTCTTCACAAATGAGGAGTTTACTTATTGATAGTTGTAGGCTTCTTTCTCTCTTTTATCAACGAGGGGTATATGTGATGCATTGCTAATTAGGATAGTGACCTTTTCAAAATACTTTATAAAGAGATTAAAGTTGTTACCTCCACAGTATGTGGCGTCTTATGTCCAATCACTTGCTGAGGATCCTTTTTTTCTCTCTAGAAAGGGTGCCTGTAATCCAAACACACTCAAACATAAATTTTATTTATAGCTTGTATAGGATATAACGTACGCAATCGAACTAAATTAAATATATACCGTGAACCCCCTGTTTACGGAGGGAAATTCCTTTGAGATGCAGCAGTCGGGAAATTTGTAAGTTATTTGACTTATAGCTTTATGCGTTAGGATCCCCTGCAGTTGTAGCTAGTTGATCCTTTAGGAAGCCGCAGGAAATAGGGTGGTTCGGCAAACTAAGTATCTCTAAGGTCTCCCATATAATAAGGATAAAGTAAATAGTCTCCTTGAGAGCGTCCAGTACATGAGTGCAAGACCCAACTTCGTAATCATCTAAAGGAAAATCCCATGCCATATAAGTGTTAGATATTCTATACTTGTTGAACTAATTGAATCCACGGATAAGTCAGATTCTCAGAGACTCAAAGGGTCCCTTGTATCTTTAAGAGGAAAGTTCTTTTCACCAAGGGAGCTATTTATCCAAGTAGTTTTAAGGAACTCGTCCCTCGATAGGAGTTCTTCGTTTGGAGATCGTGATGTAATTTTAATAGTGGTAAATAAAGTGTTCGATTCTCGAACTTGTGAAGGTAATGATTTTAGAAAATAATAGATTTAATCTAAACTAATAAAAATCAGGAAAATAAACTAGAGATGATTTTTAGAAAATATGGAGAAAACTAGGAATCAGGATTCAGTTATTTCTAACAATTTATGTGATTTATCGTGTAATTTTTTTTAACAATTTAATTCAAGTTTGCCAAAAATATGTTTTCTAGAAGAATAATTGTAAATCCTAAGCATGGGACATCAAGAGTAATTAACTAAGCATGACCCATCAAAAGAGAACACAACTATTTAATAAAAACCATTTTTTTTCTAATTTAAATCCATGCAAATAATATAAAAGAATTATAAATAATTAATTAAAAATAGACTTACCACATAAA
>JAJJMC010011023.1:4305496-4317244 GCA_023531435.1 Papaver californicum | reverse complement strand
CTTAATAGAAACTAAGGTGCAATTTAGACACTAAAATGTGTCTATCAGCTCGTCGCTCTTCTTTCGCAGCAGCGAAGTCATATAGTCCATCGAGATTCTGCCACGTAACCAAAGTCATAAAGTCTTAGCTAGGCCATAGGCATCCCACTTGGTTATTGCATCCATGAGCACAATTTTGTTCCTCTAGGCAGATCTATTAGTCATAGTTGTTCAGATACATAGACTGAGCCCAAAACTCCGTAAATGCGAAGAGTCAAAACTTTTAATAAAAGGGAGAGTATCGAAATCAAAAGCTAGGGTCTTTGGTAGTATATTTGAGTCCTCATAGTTAAGAACTAAGAAAATAAGTAGGTCAATTCCCAAAAAGGACTAACATAAGCTCAACTTTCGGGTTGTACGCTTATAACAGCTAAGGAACTAAAAACCTTGGATCCAGTAGCTAAGAGAAATGGTTATGCTCCCCAAATTGTCCTCTCCAGGCAGGCCTAGCCCGCGACTCTTACGGATAAACTCTTTATATAAAATTTCTAATCATATACACGATGTTTCGATCCTCATACGCAAGTGCCCGAACCTATTCTAAAGGCATTTTCCTAATCCACGGTCTCCTTTTCTATTGCATTCCACCGATAAATCAAAAGTTCTGCTAGGTTCTTAGTAGCGCTACCTTCTTCTTTACTTCATTTATGTTTTAGTCTTCTTTTTACTTCATTTAGTTTTTAATCTCCTTAATTACAGGAAGTCCTCCAAATATGAAAGGCTGTAAGTTTTGAACCTAAAAAGAGTCGTGAATGATAGCATGCAGCCTCTATCGAAACATTCTAATAGGATGTTTGGATAGCAGAAGTACTTCTGCTTTTTCAGAAATTAAAGTTCAAAGTTTTAAAAAATTAACATTTTTATTTCTAAAAATTATTCTAAAATATGAATATATATAAATTTATATTAATTTTTTTAGAAATCAAAAAATAATTCATTGAATACCTGTATTCAACCATGTTATAATCATCTTCAAATATAAACTTTATCGACCTAAATACACTAGAAAAAAAATGGAAGGTCACTTTGAATGACATTGCAATACATAATCAAGCCACGTTTTGAATTGGACAAAATTAACTAGAGTAGTAGTTTTGTATTTTTTGGACCCTCTAAAATTATTATTACCCGATCAGACTTGATACGTTTCTGATTAACTTCCTAGGTCATACGCGTTCCTCTTGGATTCTTCGTCAACGTCCCTCCTATTTTTTCTTTTCATTTTTTGGTTTTACAAATATTAATTGATATCCCCTAGGTGTATAATCATGATTATTTGTGTCAGTAAATTTGCTTAGTCTATTTCTTTATGCGTAACCATAACAGTGAAAACATCAAAAGACAACTGGAAAAACTCGATCCACTTTTGCAATTTTGATCCTCTTTGGTGATTTGTTGACTGACTGACTCTGAGTTAATCGTTAACAGACCGCTAAATAAGATAAAAATAATTTATTATTTTAAGAAAGTTCATGTCACAGCTTCACGTAAGGAAACGATGGTTTGAAAAATGGGTTTGTCTGAGTCGATAATTATTATAACGCGTTTTAATGGATATGAATATGCGAATACGTTTTAAACTAAAAATATATTATATAGAGAAAAATATATTTTCTTTATTTTATTATTATCATTTTTAACGGGTGTTATAACTGTTAAATAAAAAAAAAATGGTGTATAATTTTGATTTCATATCTAAACGGTTATAACATGTAGAAAACCAGTTATAACGTGTTTATTAACGTTGTTACATCGTTCTTTCTATTTTGTTTTTTGTTTTTTTATTTTGAAGGTTTTAATTATAATTTTTAATCTTTAATTTTAGAAATATAAAATTAGGTAAGAAAATATTTTTTTTCTTTTCTGAAGAACGGTTATAACGGGTGTGAAAAAGGAAAAACACAATCTAAAAAACTCACTTTAAAATGTTATTTAGAAGAAAAAAAAAACGTAAGATTCAATGTTAGAAAAACGGTTATGACATACGTGAAAGCGGTCATAACGAGTCTAAATAACACTGTTTGTTTCTATTTATCGATATTATTTAGAAACGGTTATCGGTGACCCTCACGGACATGCTTCATAAATGTGACCGTTGTAACGGTGGTTTTTAAAACCTTTTAAGGAAACTAACTTCATGTCCTTATTTCGAATAATGTTATTCTTCCCATTTGCAAAAATATGTGGCCAATTCGCTACAAATATTTGCGGTAATTTACTAAACACATAGACATCACGTAGTTTTCTCTGCAATGCGCCATATATAATCTTAGATAGCGAATTTTAAATTGTTACGAGCATTCACAAGTGCAAATTCTTGCAGCATACCAAGGTGAGCCCGCATTCTCTGTCTTTCTTCGATGATTATATTCAATATCAATAATATTAAAGGTAACATAAAATAAATTCAGCGTATTAAAAATTGTTCGTATACTTAGCGGTGATTGTAATTTTGTTTCCAATTGGTGAATGAGTATTACCCCAGTTAATTCCTGATTGATGGGCCATTAAAGTCTTTTTTTTCATCGGTTTACATGGACCCTTTTAGACTGGGTGCAGGGTGGAGCCCTGACTTAGTGCACGAACCAATAGACCCCTTTGGACCGAGTGTGGGGCGGAGCCTCACGTTAGTATACGGAGACCAACTAAAAAAATAATTTCCATCGAACCGATGCATAGTGCGGGTTTCTTACTCGTCAACTATATTAAAGGTGATATAAAATAAACTCACAATATTAAAAGTTGTTCATATATTTAACAGTGATTTAAATTTTCTTTCTGATTGGTGGATGAACATTACCATGTTTGATTATGATTGATTGATTCATTAAACTCTTTTTTCACATTGATTTAAAGAGACTTCTTTGAATCAGATACGGAACAAAGTCTTTCCTTAATGCATAAGGACCAACTATAAAAATAATTTTCAACAAATGAATAGCACGATTTGTTATTCATATATTATTATGGTTAATCTGATAATGTGTTGGTAAGTAATATGTAGTCTTAGTAGTCAGGTACTGGTGTTGAGAGTTTATAGGATTATTTGGTTTAAGAGTTAAAATGTGCTTGTGTTAAGATTAATATCACAATAAAAAATCCTTCAATGATTTCGGACTAATAGACGAAATTAAAAACCTCTCATATAGAAAATAACAAATGAAATAGGCTTTTTTTTACCAAAAGAACATGAGGTGTTTAGTGGTACGCATAGGGTTGAGGCCTAGGGGTTCAAACATCACATCTCTTTACAAAGATTTTGAACTATCCAGACTGGTTAGCAGTAAACCTTTTCTCATAAATGAGTTTTGAGGAAAACGGAAAATGTTTTTATCAAAATCACCATTTCCGCACAGATAACTTCAAAGAGAAATAAAATTAAGCATAAAAAAAAACATATCTCATTACGCCAAGTTAGTTTTGAGAGCCATGAATTTAATCGAGTTTAAAATTTCCTTTGATTGCAAATATGAACCAACAAAAACTAAAAGTTTAAATTAATCAAATAAAAAACTATAAATCAACGAGAATATTAAAAAAAACATGGTACAAGAAAATATGTATTGCTAGATTGAAGAATGTAAATATTAAGCTAGCAACACGTTTGGTTAGAAAAATTGGGAGCCAATGAATTGAATTCCAATGGAATGGTCTCAATTCCCCGAACCGAACATAACGAAAAAATTTCAGAATCAGGTTCTGTCAGAATCCAATTTGATAGGTGCATTATTTGCATTAGTTTTGTACTCTAATTTATTACTTTGTTGTTAGTTTTCATATCATTGTGTTTTTATTTTATTTATTTTTTTAGTTCTTTTAGGAGTTTTGAAGTTGACTCTAGCAAAGAAAAAGAAAAGAGTTCATTGTGACATGAAATGAACAAGGAAGTCAAGTTCTACAAGTGAAGAAGGGCCAAAGACCAATTTCAACTCTTTTAAAATACAGGATTTCTTCTCAACATCATGTAGAAAATTGAAGTACGAAGTCAATGCAAAAAGAACGAGGTCATTCCGAGTTCGTATGAAGAAGTTATGAGCAAAACAACGAAGAAAAAGAGAAATGCCCAGAATCGGTGGATGTGGGGGGTTAATATTAGCCGATTCTGGAAGATATTATATACAGAAAATTTTTGTGTTTGAGCCTTTTAAAATCGGCACTTATGGAGGAATTTATCCACCGATTGTAGGCAATATTTTACATAAAAAGCTCTCGTTTTTTAGGCTTTACAAACGGTATTTATAAGGGATTATATTAGCCGAGTGTGACACGACAGGGGCCACTTCTTGGATGTGTTTTTTACTTCTAAACCAAGGTAACATGGTCCCATTAGGGCTCTAGCACCTGGATTTTATGAGTACTATATCAGAATACTTCCATAATCCTAAGAAGACACTTTTTACACACGAAGACACTTTACAACACAAGGAGAACGAGAAGTTATGCCTTGGAGTTGTGATTGATTATCACGATTTCTAGGGTTTGGTTACTTGCTCTATTATATATTTTTCATGGATGTCTTATTGGTTAGAGATATAGTCTGAATTCAGAAAAAATATTTATTAATTGAAGTATTCATTCTCATATGTTCATAATCTCTTCAATATCGTTTATGTTCTACCGTTTATAACGTCATGTATAGCTAAACTAGGATTTGGGATATGGAATTGTTGAAAAATCCTTATTACAAGTAGCATAACGTACTTGTTAACGATAAGATGTTACCATGCAATTATGTGTAGAAGCATAACCTAGGTTAAATCTGTGTGGCTCTTGCGTCGGATTGCTTAGAATAACCTCAACTCACAAAGACCATTGCTTTCATTGGGATAAACTTGCGTTTCTCTTGCACCAAGTTATTCAGTGAAAATGATTCAGAGTGCCTCTTGCGCCTTTGATGATAATCCTGCGATAAGATACAAGCAAGTGATAGAATCTCCTTGACGCTGCAGGTGGCGGTGCATTAGTGGATAAAACAGTCACGTAGGCTAAAGATTTAATTGATAATATGACAACCAATTCTCAAAAAATTTCAAGTCGTGGCTCATAATCACTCGCCAGGAGAGTTAATGAAGTTGGCGGATCTACTGAAGTAGTCTGTCAACAGATTGGCAACCTAACGACAATTATGTAACAAACTGCAATAGTGGTATTGCCACCATCATCTTCTTCAAATTATGAAGGGGGTAATGGATAATCCAATGCAATTTTCCCAGTCAGCAGAGGCCCAGGTATGATCCCTTCTCCAACACTTACAATCCAGGATGGAGAGATCATCCCAACTTTAGCTATGCTAACAAGAAATCTCAGGTTCAAAAACCTACTTTCAACCGCCAGAATGGGTATCAACAAAAACAATTCCATCCACAACAATTATATAATCATGGTTTTATCATGGATAACAAGCTTAACACCATTATATCCATGTTTCAAAAAAGCCAACAAAAGACAGATAACGCCATAAAGGAGTTACAAATATAGGTTGGGTCAATGGAAAGTGAGTTGAATCATTTGAATGCACAAAATATTGGGAAACTCCCTTCTCAACCTTTTAATACAAGGAAAAATATCAATGGTATGTCATTGAGAAGTGGTACACGAAATGTGCAACCATAAGTTACTGCTACGGCAATCAATGAAGACCCTAAGGGGACGGTTTTGGATAAAGAAAATACCGACTCTTCCCAGCCCGATGATAAACCTAAAACTCATGTTCCTATTTATGTTCCTCATTTGCCTTTTCCTCGCAGGTTTGCTAATTCTAAAAAGGAAGAACAAGATAATGATCTTAGATATTTTCAGGAAAATTCATGTGAGTATTCCACTTACGGATGCAATCAAACAAGTCCCCAAGTATGCGACATTTTTGAAGGACTCTTGTGTACCAATAAAAAAAGACTCACCGGTAATAAGGTAATGAGCAAACTTCTGTTATCTTGCAAAAGAAACTCCCACTTAAATGTAGAGATCCCGGAAGTTTTGAGATTTTTATTGTTATTGGTAACACTAAATTTGATAAGACTATGCTTAATTTAGGAGCATCAGTAAATGTTATGCTTGCATCTATATATGGGTCTTTTAATCTAGGTCCTCTGAAAGAAATTGGAGTTTTTTTACAATTAGTGGGCGGTTCTAACGTATACCCTAAAGGTATTATTAAAGATGTGCTTGTGCATGTTAATCATATAATATTTCCAGCAGATTTACTGGAGATGACAGATGGATCAAATGATTCATCTCTGCCCTTACTACTTGGATGTCTATAATTGACGTTTACACTAGAATTTGATAGAGAAACAATATGTTTCAACATTTATGAGGCGGTGTGATATTTAGTAATGTTTATTCTTGTTTTTTTGTTGATGTTATTGAATCTTTAGCTCAACAGATGTTTGACTTGGGGAGTGATGATCCATTACAGACTATTTTCACGAAGAGTGTGGGTTCTAAATATCTTAGGGATCCAAGAACTGAGCTTAAATTAGGGGATGAATTTGAGGAAGCTATTGGTGAACTCAATTCGTTGCAACAGTGCCTACCAACTCATCATATTTTGTTTACCTCTTTATCATGTGTTAATGAAAAATCTTATGTCATCTATCTTACAGACTCCTAAACTAGAACTGAAGCCTCTTCCTGATCACCCAAAATACATTATTTGGGTGGTAATGAGGAGTTTCAGTGATAGTATCCAGGGAACTAACTGAATTGCAGGAACAAAGACTTTTCAGACGTTGAGGAAGTATAAAACGGCTATAGGATGGACAATTCCTTCTTCGACCGATTAAGTGTGATGTTATTCAACAACAAAAGAACACCATACCAGAATAAGCTAATATGTATGCTCATATCATTCAGTTATTCACAATCGGCTAATATAAACATTCATGAACAATCAGCTGATATGCACATACACATTAGTCGATTCTGGTTAAATCCAGAAAACCAATTTTTTTTGAAATATTTCAATTTTAAATGTATGGATCAATCAAAAACCTAATTAAGAGAAATGAGTTGATAAAAAAATACATGAGAGAGTAGAATTGGAATAGATCAGGCTTAGGCTTTTAAGTTATAATAGTGAGGGTAATTTAGCAGTTTTACTTTTTAAGACACCTCTTATCCCTCATCTAGGTGGGCACATAATTTGGTGAGCCTCAAACTAGCCAGGAAATAAAAGGATCAATTTTTTCAGTAAAAGAAACTATCAGAATGGAAACCAAATAAAAGGCACAATCGTTTTTAATTGACCTAAATGATGAGTATACAATCGTAAGTTATAAGCTTGGACTCTTCCGCATCTGCTTAAGCTACTCAGCCTTAACCCAATCTCCAGTGGCAGTTCTCTTGAAGATGCGTGGTTTCCTCATAGGAAATGTTTCTCTCCAGTTCGGGTGTTTGATCAAATAATCAAACAACCTACAAAAATAGAACAATTTTAGTTACAGCCTTAAATTTAAGGGTGAGACCGTATTTCACCTTCAGAGTATGTGTTATATTGGACACAAATCAGGTCATGATTTACGTAATGAAAATTTGGTAGTTATCAAGTAACATTTCAAAATTGAAGTTTGAGAACCAAAAAATTTGTAACTTGTGTTCAAGAGGATCTACATGGTAAGGCTCATCCTTACAAATACAGATTTGGATCTTCTCAATGTGTACCCCACAGGCCAGTAAAACTATTGTGCACACTAAAAGTGGTGTACATGGGTCCTAACCATACAACAGTAGTGCTACATAAGCAAGCAAACCCAGCCTCTCCTTTCATTGTCTAAAAGAGAAAGTGCATGCACATTGCACATATTAAATCTGCTAGACTTAGGGACCAGGTCATGATAATAGGATATTTCAGTCTTCACCAATACATAAAAAGCTCATTCTCAGGTAATTCAGTTATATGGTCACCTTCACATAATCATAGATGAAAGTGGGAGAATTTGTATTTATGGGCAGTGGGACATGATAGGAATTTAGAAAATGTGCACGCAGAAACGGCTTAGATAGCTCACTCAAAGTCTCGTTAAATAGCTATAGATACCTTCTCTGGTTGTCCAGAAAATCAGGTCCCTCGGCAGAAGGTGATGTAGAACAATTGAGGAGGATATCGGAGTCAGAAAGTTGTTGCAATGAAAGAGCATATTCTTTCCAACGAGGATTCCTAGATAAACATGACAGTGTACACAAGCGTTAGGGTTCCTTTATAAACATGACAGCATATCCAAGCGTTAGTTAAAGAACGTTGAAACAAAGAGGGTGCGGTGGTGATAATTAGAAAAACCCAAATATGGTGGTTTCTTAAGGTACAGTGTAACAAACTTACCAAGAACAAGGAGCAATCTGAAACTGATCACTGTGGCTATCATATGTGGCCAGTAACTTGCCCTTCCAACTGGGATCTGAAGATGAAACAGTCACCCGGACCCTCCTAACTATCTCATCTGGGCATCTTGAACTTCTGTCGAAACTAGCAGGCCTCACTGACCCGGAGGAGGTCTCCACCTAAGAAACATTAGACAACTTGTAACTGAAGTTTCTTCTTAGAAATGTATTTACAAGAGTAACCTACTCCAACTAATGACTTGAACTACTCTAGCAAATTAGACAGGAAAGGATATCATAAAGTTGAATATCATCTGACCATTAACCCATTAAAGACAGGATATGCATTTCCATCAGAATCTCGCATAGTATTTTGCCCTAACACACAAAATGTTTGGATATGAAATCTGTCCTCTTTGTTCTGCAAAGCTTCAATTATTCTCGAACATAAAGGAATAGAGTGCTCATATAATTCAGATTCGCTTTCTGATCCACTCCTTCCACTTCTTTGCTTCACAACAAGTAATGGATATAAGTACTTCTACTTCAGTTACATTGTCATAGTGTCATCTAAATGTGCAATAATAAAAATTTAAAACAAACGACTAGGGACAAGATTGTGGCCAAACATTGGATGGAGCATCCTCAAAGGCACCGACTATATGCACCTGCAGTTCACATCCCCGAGATGATTAAATCCATGCATGAAATACCAAATAGAAAAACAAAAACAAAATGAAATAAGTAGAAACCGCACATCCAACTCTGCATCTGAGGTCTGATCAATGAGTAATGACAACATCTGATTGAGACCCAGATCAACAACTTCTGGAGAATCCACATGGGCAATAGAGGTCCTGCATGCAGGGGAAACAGAAGAACAAACAAATGTCTTGGTTATTACAATTACGATGTTGAACTTACTAGATATTAGAAATTATGTCTTACCATCCAGTCTTCTGGTTGCGAATGACGAGCCCCACACACGTAGTAGCTTCATCTGTTCCAACCAACTATTAATTTGAAAAAGGTAACACCCAAAGATTGTTAAATCAGAAAGATGAATCTGTCAAGTAATATTGTAAATGGAATGCTGCGCTTCATCTGGATGATATAATGTCAATTTATGCCAGACTGGCACAACATCAGCCCTTAAAGGATAGCAAGAGTGAACTAAATGACCAAATGCTTTGAAGG
Organism: Papaver californicum; assembly: GCA_023531435.1. Lineage (NCBI taxonomy): Eukaryota > Viridiplantae > Streptophyta > Magnoliopsida > Ranunculales > Papaveraceae > Papaver > Papaver californicum. Next base: position 4,307,689 of record JAJJMC010011023.1, on the reverse strand, counting down.
AATAGATAGAATATCAGATAACAAAAGCAAAATTCAGGTAATGATCTGGTTCCAAACCCTCTAAATTATCTTCCACTTAATGATCAGACCATATGCCCACTCAGATGCAGATCTATAGTTGGTGTGGAAATTGCATAAACAGGATATAGATAATCAGCTATGCATTCTGTTCAGATCTAAACTACTACATATTCTTCCAAATAACTTACCTCCACAAGAGCAGGATCAACAGTTGCATACTCGCTTTGAAAAACATAAACATGTTTAGCCGGTGTTGACCTCTCCACTCTAAACCCTTCCATAGCTGAGACCTTCATCTCTGGAATAGCCTTCAATGTATTCGAGGCAGCCACGAGAAATGGGTGTTCTAATAAAGCATGCAAGTCTTCACTTCCCTGATTGTAGGAAAGTACTCAAGGTCAGAAGACTCAGAAACAACTACAAATCACTCACGGGGATTTACTACTTTAGGTACTTAAGGCTTGGGTGATAACCAAAGAGAACACGTCCATGTTTACTAGTAAATTGGCCGATAACCGGCTCATGCCAAGATTGCAGACCACTTGGAAACAGTTAAAAATTATTCATCAAAAAGAAACCCTAAAATTGGAATCAATGTGAGATTAATGTTATATATGATGGTTAAGTTGGGGGTTTTATCTTTTGTTCGAAAAAAATCAGACTGATCCTAGAACAAATTATTGCGCTTGTGATCTTGAGATATGAATGAATTAAAAAGTCAAACTTCAAAGTTTTGGGGGAAGTAAGTGAAGGAGTCCGAGGATTCAATTACCTTAGACAAACGAGTTGAAAAAGGGATCCCATCAACGAAGATCATGATTATATTTCAGGGTTGAATTTCAAAATTTCTGAAGTGATGATCAAATAAATTTACTTTCTTTTTTCGATATCCGAAAAAACTGGCGCCAATATGCAGACCTGTCTATCTCTATCGCCTGACACTGGCGTTGCTGTCACGCAACCAGGGTCGAAGTCTTTCTAAGTTCTAGGGCTGTGAATGGGTCTGGTTTCAACCGATACCTCCATATCCAACACGTTTATAAGAGTTTGGTCTAAATCCGGGTCCGCGTCCGAGTCTTAATTTGATGAATTCAAAATCATATGGTAAAATAGCCGGGTGCCATCAGGCCCGGATATTCTGGGTCTTTGAAAACAAACAAATTTTCTTTTAAAAATCAATTATTTTCTTTATTTTGGTTTAAATCTAATATATATACTTATAAAACAGTGTGTTTGGTGTGTTAAGCAACGGTTGAGATATATTTTTATTTTTTTTATTTATAACTAGGATCTTTTCTCCTTTTCAGAATTATCTAAACCCCATAAATCCAACAGTCCATCTTTTCTTTGTCCCCGCTAATAAAAAAAAATTTATTAAATAAATGATCAAAATTTCTAATAACACACCATTAATTACCTAACACAAAGAAAAAAATGTACCATTAAATTTTCATTTATCTTCATAAAATGAAAGACTAAAAAACTGAAAAAAAAAAAAATCAAAAAGACTTTTAATTTATATTATTGTTTATGGGTAAAAACGATTAAAGTGTAAAATGGAAAAATGATGGAGTAGGTTGATTCTAATAGGAACAAATTGTTTAAACGTTAAACATTTGTATTGTAAAAGTAATTTTAAGATTCAAGTGATCAATATGTACGAAATTGGCCTAAATCAAGGAATGACCGTTCCAATTTCGTTTCAGTCACAAAGGAAAGAGAAGGGTTGATCTGTATGGAGGGAAGCAGATGAGGTATTGAGATCAATGAAGTTAAATGTCAATAACGATAAAATATGTGTTGAACTACTGTGAAGGCGAAAATCAGAAGTCTGAGTTTCCTAAGAATCTGTAAGATGATGGCTTCGTGATCGTCCTTCTTGTTTTTTATGAGATAAAATTTTTGTCCTCTTGTCGATAGGTTGGAGAACTTATTTACAATAGTAGAAGTTAACACATTGATCTCGTAAGTGGTGATAGTTGCTGAGAAGTGGAAGAGTAGAGAAGTGGAGATCGTGGTAAAAACCAATTCCATAATGCTAGTGGGACTTGACAGTTGTACGACCATTATTTCATTTATTCCTTCAATTTCCAATACGATTTTTCTAATTTTTGATCATGGGTGTATTGTTATACTGCACGTGATGCAGGTCGCCAGATCAAAATTCTAGTG
>JAJJMC010011023.1:4259146-4305396 GCA_023531435.1 Papaver californicum | reverse complement strand
CCCCCTCATGTGACATAATTAATGTCTCGAGCATGCTTGTGTCTATTTTATAGACGTGTATTATTTGGTCAGTTGTTGACCTAGCTAGACTGTTAGTCTTAGCATATTGATGAGTCTAACATATTGCTGAGCCTAGCATGTTGTTGCGACAAGAATTGATGCTTAATACATCATAGTGTTTGAGAATCTAATTGATATTGACATCGGTAGTTGTGTCATATCATTGTATCAGATGAGGCAGCAATGATACTCGTATGACCTCGAAGTTGAGTGAGCTAGTGTCAACTTCATGTAGATACCATTATCGTGTGATTGCTAGTCAACCAATCCCCCTTAGTATTACTTTTTTTTACAGTTTTGCTAATCTAAATAACATCTCAATTACACAACTCTCTGGGAACGATCCTTATTACCACTATATTACTAGTTAATTAGTGGGAAATATCTTGATTAATTTGTTACACGCATCACCCTTAAAATGACCTTTCCAAGCATAAGGACATCCATGCCACACCCAATGCATACAATCAAGGCTACCTAACATTCTGGGAAAGCCTCTCTTGTTGTTTTCAAATAGTTGTTGGTCGACATCATCTTGCGTCGGTTGTCGTAAAAAACGTGGACCAAAATGGTTAGCTACAGTTTCCCAAAACATTTTGAGATTTCCATATGATGTTGTTTTTTCCATACGACAGTATTTATCACAGGCATCCGCATGCACACCATAACCTAACATCCTTAGGGATGCATTGACCTTCAAGATTATGTTCTCGTATGTTTAGTGTATCAAATTGATAATTGAATTTAGGGTTTACACGACAAAGTTCTCCAATAACCCGCATGACCAAATTTTGTGGCATACAGAAGCGAAGTTAAAAATCTTCATCAGAGTACACACTTTTAATAATAAAATAATCACACATCATTTGTTGATGTCCTTCCTCTCGATACCTCCACGTCCATCTTATTCTCAATACGGCTATTGGTTATGGAGCTTGCAGTATTTGCCATAAGTATAATTGAATAATAGTGTTGGTCATCATTCTCTCACCGTATGAATCTGCATCCATTTGATTAATTTGTTGCATAATCTCTAGAGCTTGTTGCAACCGTATTTCCCTAACATTTGCGTTTCTTCATTTTCTAAATTAGGATCCATTAATGAATTAAACGACTGAAAACAATTAATATATTGAAGAAATTGGAAGATTTTCTTTGTGAAAATAGAGAATTGATAGAAGTTAAATGTGTTTAAAATTAGTGAATAAAGGAGATTTATATAGGAAAAAAAGAATATAGTCGTTGTCGAGCCAGGTTGAGACGTTCGGATCAGCCTGGCTCGATCGGGTCAGTTTAATACGCTTCACAAATTTCCCACTGCCCAAAACCCAATTTGCCTATCCATCTGGATTGGCTTTTGGCCAAATATGCATATGCCTAGGGCTGTACATAGCTATGGTTAAACCCTAAACCGAATAGAACCACACCGTTAAAAAACCGAACCGAGCCATTTATGTAATGGTGTGGGGCAATTTTAAAAATGTGTAAACCGGTCTTTGTGGTTTCGGTTTCAGTTTAGCGCAAAACTGAACAGATACACCATTGGTAAAACCGTCAATTTATAGTCATTGATATAATTTTTAATATTTAATCCAGACCATTCATTTTACCCTTATCTATTATTTTCACTAAATTCTAATGTTCTTCGTTTTTGTTGGCATGGTTGTCATATAGTTAAGGAATGTATTTTGTTGTTAACGAAGCTTTGTGACAACAAATTTCTTTTTAATGTAATAGAAATCAACTTTTAATGTAATATTATTTTTTTATAACTTGCACTACCAGTTGAAACTGACAGAACTGTCGGTTTTCCAAAACCGACGTTTGGAACCGAACCGAGATAGTTAGGTTCAAAACCGAACCGTTATCAAATGGTGCAGGACGATTTCATAAACAGGAAAACCGAGTCTTATGATTCGGGTTCTGATTTGGAAGAAAACATAACCGAACTGTACAATGTACAACCCTTTTTTTTATTAGATAAAAGAAATATATTAAATGAAAATTAATCCTTTATAATGAAAGATCTTTCTCCAAACATCTTATAAGAAATTATGGAGGTTCTGATGACCACTCACTCTAGTTTTTTTTTTCCATAACATCAGCCACAGTATTAACATATCTTTAGACAAAGGTACATGACCAACTTACAAAGTCTCTTAGAAGCAAAACACACTCCTGGATCACACTATTTGTTATCCAATTAACAGAGCTAAACTTTCCATTGATAGCAGTAACAACATTTTTATTATCTCCTTCTAAATGTAAACTTGTTATTCCTTGTTCCACAACCCACTTAAAAGCTTCCAAAACTGTTAAAGCTTCACCTTGCTCTTCATCTACGGCTTTAGAAATTTTCCCTCTTGCTCCTCAGAATTTTCCTGCAACATTTCTAAATATTAGTCCAATCCCAATTGGTAGATTTTTACTTCAAAATTAATGTCCATTGCTTGTTCCACAGGTGGGCACCAATTTTGTATTTGTAATTCTTACTATAAGCTATACTGATTAATACGAGTAGTCAACAATTTAAATTCCCAGTCATTTATATATTGTTTTAGAGAGTGAATAAATTCAGCTGGTCAAAATTGAGCTCTATCAAAGATGATTGAACATCTCAATTTCTTGATGTACCATAGCGTACAACTTATAAACCTTAACCTTTGCTGCATGGCAGTATCAGAAAATTGGCTTGACATAAACATATTCTTTAACCAATCAATGAATACAACATTAAAGAAAGACAAAGCTTAGTTGTTGTGCATAGCAAACCAAATCCTATGTGTCACAGAGCATTCTAGAAAAATGTGTTGCATACTTTCATAACTTGTTAAACACAAAGGACATACCATATCAACATTTTGGACAAATCTAACAAGTTTTTACTTAGTTGGCAGACATTGTTGTAAACATTTCCATATGAAATGTTGAATTTTTGGCGGCACCTACAAGTTCCAAAGTCTATTCCAAGAAAAGTTACTTCTAGTAAAAGTATTGCTCTGCAAAGTCTCAACATTACGAGAGAGTGAAATAATATCCTCACTGAGTTAAGTTAACATCGCCTCTTCATAACTCTCTTTCATGGAACGACATTCCTAAATGAGAAAACTTAAATGAACACAAAAATTCACTACTATGAGAGTTTTGTTTTTGCGCCAAGAAGAAAAAACTTTGAAAGTTTTTTTTTAAAATATCCTTTATCAACATTCAAGTTACAATGTACAACCCTACCAATGCCCATCGGAGGTGCTCTTAACGAGCCGACTACAAATTTTTGCCCATCTCACATCACTTTTTGCGGTCCGTCTAATGAAAGGTTTCACATATTTACCACCCACACTTTTCCTATCTGCCACCCATCTTAATTGCCATCTCCATTTATCCTATTTACCACTCATATGTTTTGAAATAATCCTAAATACTATTGTTGACTTTGTATTTACACCTAACACTAAAGCCACATCAATATTAAACCAAAAAAGACTAACCCTAAAATAAAATAAATATTATTCTTCTTCATGATGTCACCTTCTTCCCCATCGCTCCTGCCCGCCACCATCTCCACCACCGATCATAACTTCTCTAATTTTTTTCTTATTGGTATTTTATCTATTTGTGGTTTGGTTGAATAGAGTTGAGAATTAATTAGGCTTATTTTTACTTGTGTGATCGGTGATTCAGTGAATAACTGGTGTGGACTGTGATTATGATTCAAATATAGGTCGGTTCATAATTCAAAGATTGGTTTATGGAGGTGAAGCCCTTTATTGTAACCTGAATTGAAAAATTGGTCAAGTGGTTATTAGATAATATTGTACAAGATTATTGTGGTTATGACCTCTCGTGCCAAGTTTTCTATCCAATTAATTTCTTTCCTGCTCTCTTAATACTATCACGTTAACTAATTAACCTGTTTTAATGTAAATATTTTGATAGGAAAAGTGATAGATTTGTTGGATAACAATTCTGTAAAACAACCAATACAAATTCGGAGGACATCCACATGAGTTATAACTTCAGCGGAATCAACTGAAGTTGTAATTCATACACTAAAATTAAAATCAAGGGTTTTGATTTTGTGTGGGGGTGGAGAGGAGGAGGGGGTTGCTGTAAATCATTCACTATTCTCTTTCTAAAGTTATAATTTAATTTTTTATAGGTGGTAAATAAGAAACAATAGAATTAAAAATCATAATTATTTTAGATATTCTAAAGTGGGTGATAAATAGGAAAAATATGGGTGACAAATAGATGAACCCTAATGAAACAAGCTTTTCTAATAGAATCACTTTCATTCGCACGAAGAAAAACAAAAACAACCTGGATGAAAACACTTCATTAGCGAAAACAAGAAGTTGGAAATACTTTTACTTACTCGGATGAAAAATTTGCACTGAGGAAATGCCGGCAAAGGGTTCATGGGGTTTCTCTCTCTTTGGAAATGGGGGTGCCTCAGACGAGAAAATTGTAGACGGATCTGTTCAAGATTCACTCTCTCCTTCTTTAAGACTACAACTAGATAAGGATGTCTACAGGCCTGGGGATGTCGTTTCTGTGACTATTGAGATTCACAATCCATGTAACGCTACTGAGAATTCCGAAACTCAGCAAGAAGATGATGATGCTTGTTCATTTCTTGTGGAAAGACTTGGATTTGAAATCAAAGGGACCGAGAAATTGGATACTCAATGGTTCTCCATGCAGAAACCATTTTCTGGAACAAAACATAGAAGAGGTTTGTTTCGTTCTTAGTTCATTTCTTATATAATGTTGCTGTTTCATAAAAAGGTTCTCATTAACCCTATTCATAGCTCGTGTTACTTGTCGAATTGGTTATTAGAGGTGTTTCTTATGCTATTTAACATTTTTTTTTTTAAATCCAATCTACATCATTTATGGACAACGGTCACCATTTCCTACTAGTGTTGGTTTATGATTTTGTTGATGGAATTGTGTATTGTTCTCAGCACTTGGTGGCCTTAAAATCATGATTAGAAAGAGCTGGAACTACTGATTCTGTGTTGATGTCTGCCTAACAGTATTTTTTTGTAGAAATCTCTGGAAGATGAAAGATATGATGTCTGAATAAAATCTCTCTGCAATAGGTTCAATTTCATTTCGGCCTTAATATCCTCGCTGATTTAGATTTAATGTGAAGTATTTACCCGTCTGAGTTTTGATTTTTCCGTTAATCTGACAATTAAGCAATAAAATTACCCTGGTTGATATATGACATCAAAGTCTATCTGTGATTTGATGGGGTGAACTGGCCAAGCATCTTTCTTATAATCTCTAGACATTGGATGAGTGCGACTGTTTCACTAGTTGATAAATGCTTAAGTGTCATTCTTTGTTAAGTGCAGGCGAGCAGGTCTTCCTGGACTGTTCTGCACCTCGTGTCATTTCAAATCAGATTGTTTCCTCTGGTGCCACCAAAACTTGTAAGTTGATCAGTTCCTATATGCCTTTTTGGCCTTGATAGTTCATTTTTTTGTACATCTACTTGTGGAGTGGTACTTCTGAGATACTAAAGAAAGCTGGTCTAAAAAATATGGCTCTACTTAATTCACCTTGTTTTTAATTAAGCTTACTAATTTTATTTGCAGATATAGTTAGAACAGAACTACCCAATAGTATGCCACCATCATACAGGGGTACAGCCATTCGTTATTTTTACTGTGTTAGAACAACATTATCTGGGAGATTTCTGGCATTAGAGAGAGGTTCCCGTCGAGATTTGATGAAGGAAACAGTTTTACTGGTAGGTTTGTTGATTTTTCTACTTTAAATTGTGGGATTTGCAGAAGAGTTTGTAAGTAGTTATCGGGATTCTTTTATGATAATAAATGGCTTCATTCTGCATCTATGTTATAATACTTTTTTTTTTCATCTTTATACATGTTGTCTCAAACTCAAACCTTGCAGGAAGATCACATTCCACTGCAAATATGGGTCTCACAAAAAACCAGCGGCTTGCTAAATGAAGATCACAGTGATGGTGTGCTCTTCCTCCACATTCCTTTTTACTTTGTTAACCACTATGCATTTAGAAATTCATATTAAGGCATATTAATGCACATCATATCACATTTCAAAGTTTTATCTGTATATCGTATTTCCACTGAACCAATTCGTGGGATTGGCTGCTATGCTCCATTCACCAAATTGTTTATGACCATAACAAGGAAGGCATTTGTTTTCCTTCATGAAGTTTGCAAATCTTATTCTATTATGCGCTAGAGCATCTTATTAATATTTGAATGAAACAATCAAGGAACACATGAAACACTCAGTGAAAGGTCAAAACCATCTGCCATGTTTTACTTCCAACTGTTCCTACATTTCTGTATAAAAAGTTAATGCGTAAGAGATCCATAGTGATGGCAATAATTGGGAATATCTCTGAAAAAAGCATCCACAATAGAATAGCTTATTTGGCAATTTCAGATAGCAATTGCCGTATAAAATAACACGGTTTCTGAAACACCGTATGGTCTATGGCATTGATTTTCTTGCACGCACATAGTTCAGGCAAACCCATGTTCGAACTGAGTGAGTACAAACTCATTTTCAAATCGAGTTTGATTCATTTTGGATGTCCATCCAATTCTTTGTTTAGCAATACAACGCATTGGGGTTGTTTCTCAAACAGCATTTGGTGTATGGAAATTTTAGCAATCTTAAAGTTAATAATAGCATTCCCCATTGTGGGCGCCCACTTGCATCGTGCCCACTTTGTTTTTCATATGCAATATAATTTATTGACTAATCTTTCACAAATCTTTATTCATCTGTTATGTTACTGAACAGCTTGGTGTCTATTCTCATGTTTTCTTATATATTTATTGGTGTAAAACAAGTTGCACAACTTCATTGCCTTCTTTTAAGGGATGTCTGAGAAACTGGAACATGTCAACGTCATACCTGCATAGTCTTAAACTACTCAAAAACATTATTACTATGTTTTAATGACGTGTATTATAACGACCAAATAGTTAGAAAAATGTAGAAGAGGAAAAGATTCTATGAATAAACTCTCAAAGGGATAAACATGTCCATTGAATTTCACAATGATCATTTGGTTTTCTTCATGCAACTAATTCGGAAGTATTTGCATTTATCTTATCGTGAAGTATGATCTCAGGTATTCATTTGCCCTCATGCAACTTCAAAAATTCCTCATTCACATTTTTTTGTCACTTCATGTTGTGGTATCCACATTTTCTGTCTGATTCTTCTTTTACCATTAGCAGTACGGGAACAATATGAATTTAGCTGTCACCAATGTTGGTACAGGGATTTTGCAGGCTACAACTATCCCTATGGACATATATTGGAAGGAGAAGGATTCTGATTCCGAATGGGTAAGCAAGTCGCTATACCGAGACTATTGATGACCAAGTGCTTATGTTTTTAATATTTCTAGCATATGGTTAATTTTGTACACATGCTCTGTTGAATTTGTATCTCTGCATCAAAGACTAATAATGGGGTTCATATTAGTTAGCTCTTTCTTTTTAACCTCCGGTTTAGTTATTTGGGCATTTCACTTCAAACAACTCTAAAACAGAATAAACAAATATCCATAATATTACAGCATAGATCACTTTTATTTTTCCTTTTCCTTTCTAAACTTTGATAGTATAAGCATTCCCCACTTTTAGAACGAGATTTTGTCCTTGTCAGAGTTAGAGCCATGACATGCTTTTTATTATAGATACTATTAGCTTGCTAATTTGATTGTTAGTCATGCCTTGTGATATCTAATCAAAGGTGTAATCTTATTAGGCAAGAGTCAATGAAACATCTGATGGAGGTGAAGAAGGATATGACAGCTCAAGGGACGAGACGTCGTCTGTCTCATCCTACAATCCCTCGAAGGGAAATTTAAGCAAAGCTTTTGGAAGTTCCTTGTCGTTGCAATCAGCTGCATCGAGGTTTTCAAACAAGGATCTTCTACATCTCCAAGGAGAACGCTCTAGTTTATCATCATATCTGGCACTTCCTCATGTATCTGTTGCTGAGGTCTTATATGATTCTAGTGGTGGTATGTGAAATATTTTCCAAATAGGAATTGCTCTGATTATTTTGAATTAGCTTTGTTCATTGTAAACTTCAAAGTGGTTATCTTACTATCTTTAATTTATTTTCACGTTTTGGTTTCTTACATTTCTGATTGCTTCTCATTGGTGCAATATTTTCAGCAGATCTTCAGTTAAGTCAAACGTATTCCTTATTTATTTTACGGGTGTCTAATGAAGTCAATCTGATAAAATATATGTTTATAATTTGGAATAGATGTATTGTCCCCGAATAAGAAGTCTCCTGCTGTTCTCTCTCCTAGTAAGCAGAGAAAGCATCCCTTTTCCCCTGGTGAAGATACTATAATTCCTCCTGTTGCCGGGACTTCTGAACCTGTAGCATGTAAATTATCTTAACTTCACTTCCTTATTATTTTCTTAAGTTTTAATTGGGCCATCTCTGAATTTGTACTATGTTAGTCTTGGTATCTTATTTGCCACATACATTTTCTGCAGCAGAAGGCTTTGTTCGGGGGAGATCCTACAATATCAGGCTGGATGACCAAGTGTTGCTCCGGTTTTCTCCAAAAAACTCAGATTCAACATACTACTTCAGTGACATGGTAAGTAGACTCTCTACTTTGTATTCCTGCACTATTTTGACATGAGATGCATGTCTTACATTTCTTGTGTTTTTCATCAGATTGGTGGCACTTTGACTTTCTTTCATGACGAAGGGGCTAGGAGGTGTCTTGAGGTAACTCCTTCTGGACATTGGATTAAGACGAATGTTGGTGAAGAAAGCTGGAACTAGCAAATCCTTGTTCTTGCATGTTTGGGAGTTAAACTACTGAATTGTTTGACATTTTTTAGGTCTCAATAACCTTGGAAACTTCAGAAACAATAAGTCAGCAGTTTGTCCATCCTTCACGTAGAAATGCTCCAATGATCACAAAGGTGAAATTACTTCTCTGGTATATCCGTCTATCCAAGTTGCACAAAGTATAGAATGAACTTCAAGGCTACTTAATTTGATGATGCATAACCTAACTTATATGATTCTCCTTTTTCTGCTCATTGTAACTATATCTTATCATTTCTAATTGGTTTGTCAAATTTACCTACGCGGATTGTTTAGGTATTTGTGAGAAGCTTATAGTAATGGTCTGTCCCGTTAATGGCCGAAAAAAATCCTTCATCTGTTGATCATTGCTAAAGATGATGTTGTTCTAATTTTCATGAAGTGGTGATTTGTTCTAGAACATGTAAAGAATGTCTAGGCTGTCTTTTCTGAATTAATTTGAAGAAGGCTGCCTACCATGTCAATTGTACAGCTAAGAGTACTGGTGCTCCCTTAAGTTTAATTTCTATTTGGTTGTGTATTGTCAAATCCTTACTGGTCTGTTGCCAGTGCTGTTAATTGTTGATTGGATAGTGGCTTTTAGGAGTTAGCTGTTTTCTGTGCTTTGCATCGCTTCCCCTCAGTATTTTGTTGTTCTACAGCTTTCTTTCTTACAGTTAGTTTTGTGTTTGGATCACTAACAATTGTCCTTTACTTTGTCATTACTTTTAGATCCAGAGCGATCGTTATGAGGTTGTTGCGGATTTAGTACAGACAAGCTTTCTATTTTCTATTCCCATGGATGGACCCATGTCTTTTTCAACTCCCCTTGTTTCCGTGCAATGGGCTCTGCGGTTCGAATTCTTTACCACCCCTAAGAATGTGGATTGGACAAGGTATCAGTGTAGTGCATAACATATAAGAATTGATTACATAAATGGGGTATAATCCAGAACTAAATTTATAAATCTACCTTAGTGATCGATTATGAGAATTACATCAATCCTTTTTGGACATTAATAGTCCGCTTAAAAAGCTGCTTCCACCACATTCAGTTTTTTTTATCAACTCCAAAGCACATTGGAAAATCAGTAATTTTCACTTTAATATTTGCATTAGAATAGGCTAATTCAACGGGTTTCACTCTATGTAAATTTGTTCAGATTCTATAAATTCTCTTGTTTCATTTACAAGTAATCATGTCCCTCGGGTAGTGGAAACTAAATTGAGAAAATCTTAAAATCCATATGCAGAATTCATTTTTGTCATGTTTTCAGAGAAGTTAGCTTTTCTGCTGATAGCTCAGCTTAAATGGGTTATTTGTTAAATATTGGTTTTTTGAGTTGCTTGATTCAAAGCTTATGTTTTTTTAATTTGGCTCGAATCTCCAGATCCTACTTACTGCAGATTTGCTAGTTAGCTTCTGTTTTGTAGGAAGCTAACTTCTCTCTCGTAAATCCAATTTGTTACTAATAAAGTTTTGTTGACAATCCCTGGGACCTAACATTTAGCAATATCACCTGGTCTGAAATCATAGTACGATGTAGTATTTGTAAACCAATTAGTTTTAATGCTGTTCTAACTCTTTTCTATGTAACTCTACTTTTTTTTGTCACTTTAATGGCAGGTACGATCATCCTCTTCTCATTGAGGGAAGAGATAAAGGGGAATGGGTACTTCCGATAACTGTACATGCACCTCCACCACGAGCTCAGCCTGCTCGTACAAGAAGTGAAAGGCCCGATTCTTTCGGACCCATGTGGAATCGTAACTGAAGGTTAGTTTGTCCTACCACAATCACCGCAACTCTTAAACACCCTTTTTTTGTGACTCATTATGTTGCATATTCATATATACATATAACATGAGTTTGGTAACTTTAGTTTAAAGTTTAATTAGTCTATTCATTAGTTTAATTAGTTTGATTAAAATTTAATTAGTTTGAAATGTTTAATTATTAATTTATGGCATGTAGAATTACAAACTAATGTTTAATGGGTTTACGCTTAATCTAATTACAAATTCAAGCATAGCCTTAGCATGCCGCTCCACACGATGGTAACTTCACTAATACTAACTGAGCGGTGTCCTAGCAAAACGTTTAGGTATAGGCGGTATCCTAGGATTACGCTCTAACTGGGCGGTATTCTAACGTTACGCTTGTTAGTGGGCGTGATCCCAGACGCTCGCTCCACCAGGCATAGTCCTAGGTTAGTGCGTGATCAGGCGGAGTCCTAGGTTACCGCCCGTGTTTCTAAGGGGAGCCTTAGAATGGCGCTTGATGCCAGGCGGTTAACTACGCACCCGCTTACCGTCAGGCGGAAGACTACGAAACCGCCCGACTAAACCAGTTTAGTCCGGATTAAATACCAGTTCCTTCTGCTACAGTGGAAAATCCGGACTAAATCCCAGATTACTCGCGCCGCTGTGCTTTGAATTTCCGAACTAAAGAGCTAATTTGATCTTTAGTCCGTGTTATAGTCGTCCCACTGTGGACGCTCTTAGATCCTTATGTATCTGCTGGTTCATACCTCTCGGCTTAAAGTTACAGATAAGAGTATGGTATCTCATCTGGAGTGTCTTCTTGGGATCAAATTCTTTATCTGAAAAATATTAGACAGAATGTTCCATCTGAATGTTCTCTTCATGATCATCGAATGTCCCAATTAGGGCTGCACAGGAACCGATCGGAACCGAAGAACCGGATCGAAACCGACGGAACCGTAACCCAAAAGAACCGAACCGAGTGTACAAGGTACAGGGTACAGGTACAAAAAATGGGAACCGAGTACAACCGGGTACAAGGTACATGTACTACCCCTGTACCTGTACCCTGTACCTGTACCTCCCCATGATCTTTTACAAAGTTGGTTACTAAAACCTATTGCTCTTGATCTTTTATATGATTATATACTAGATGATAACTCTAATGTTGAGGAAGGTAATGTGATTTTTTTTTCTTCTTTTTTTTATTTTCTTTATTAGTTATCAATTCAATCTTTAACATAATATTCATTTCTTAATGGATGTTGCAGAGTTATTGTGTCCTATGCCAGCGCTAGAATCTTTTGATCCTTGAAGTTCATTAGATTCATTTTATCGAAATCTTTACTTTCTTGAATTTCATTATGAAACCCTTAAAACCTTTACATTCTAACTCTATATTAGTTATTTTTCTTTTTTGTGTTTATTTGATGGAAGTTAATACTGTATACATTTTGTAATGAGATTGGAATGATAGCAACACTTAAACTTTCTATCTCTTTTACTTCAAAAATTTACATTTATATTTAAATTTTAGATGCAAAAAAAAAAAAAACAGGGTACAGGGTACGTACCCGGAACCGAACCCAGGGTACAGGGTACAAGACAGGAACCGAACCCAAGGAACGAGGTACATGGTACAGGTACAAAATTTTAGAACCGACCATGGGGAGGTACAGGTACAGGGTTCCACCAAGAACTGAACCGACCCGACCTTTGTGCACCCCTAGTCCCAATGCTTAAAAAAAAAGAATGTTCCTCGCTGTTTTCTACAAATGAAGGGTCTGCTGGTTATTTGTTTAGTCGGTGCGACGGTGCTCTATATCTATGTGTGTAGTTAGTTCAGGCTATACAGCACTTGGTCCTTGCTGGCTATTTCTAATCAGCAATATCTTATTAACCGTGTTAGTGTTAGTGTTGCTTCCATATACGTATAGTTTGCTGGTAAATGGAAATTAGTGTTACCTCCGTAGCCTTTTGATGCGATGTGATTTTTTAGTTCAAGTCTCTGTCTATAAAGTTATATTTGCAATCTTTTTCAAAGATAACGACGTGGGTATTGGATTAACAAGAAGGGGACGCCATTTCAACTTCAACTCTGTTTTTCGTTCAAAGAATTGGACCCATGAATCTGATGTGTTGCAGAATTATAGAATTTCATGATGTTCTTTTCTTGTTTCTTTGTTTTAATTTTGGCTTAGGGAGGATTGATTGAAAAAGAAAGACTTCTTGAACTTGCATACTGAAGAGAGTGCGCTATTAAAGTGCAACAGACCAAAAACTTCCACAGCAATGCGAGTCCAAGAGCTACATTTTCTGAGAAAACTTGAAAGAAATGTTTATTGTTATTAAAAATGTCTGAATTAGTGATTTGATACAGTACTGCTACAGTAGTAATAAAGGACCATGCAGGACAGACCTTCTATTATTACAATAGTCAAATAGAGTCAGAGTCAACAGAAGAATCTTGACTCTATTACTTAACAGCACCCCTTAAGATGATATATACCAACAAAAGCAACAATATCAGCTTGAAGTAAACTACACGAACAAACAAAAAAACTCACTAAGACAAAAAGAAAAGAAACAAAAACAATGAAAGCTCCCATCAAGTTCCAGAGACAAGCATAGGATATGTTGTAGCAACAGAACAGAGAGAACTCCTATTAAGCTCCAAAGACAAGCATAGAAGTTGTTGGAGCAAAAGAAGAATCACCCAGCAGTTGTTGTAGAAGCATGGAAAAAGTTGGATAACAAAGACCTTTGGTGAAGAGATCAGCAAGTTGAGTCTCAGAAGAGACATGTAACAGTTGTAGAAAACCACTCTCAACCAGTTCTCTAATAACATGAAAGTCCACCTCTACATGCTTGGTCCTTGCATGAAAAACATGGTTTGAAGCTAAGCAAATGACACTTGTGTTATCACAAAATAATGAGATAGGAAACTTGAGTGCAATATGCAAATCAGTAAAGAGATATGATAACCACTGTAATTCAGAAGCAACAACAAATAAACATTTGTACTCAACTTCAGCTGAGGATCTAGAAACTGTTGGTTGTTTCTTGGATGACCAAGAGACCAAAGAAGAACCCATGAAAACTGTATAACCAGAAGTAGATCTTCTGGTATCATGGCATCCTGCCCAATCTGAATCTGTGTATGCCTTAATTGAATGAATATCTCCACTCATAAGAGTAGTACCAGCTCCAATAGACCCTTTCAAATATCTAAGAATTCTTTTACTAAAAGAAAATGCTCATCTGTTGGTGCATGCATGAATTGAGAAACATAATTAACACCAAAGCAGATATCATGTCTTGTGAGTGTCAGATATTGAAGACCACCAAAAATTTATCTATAATGTTCAGGATTTTCAAGTAAGGTTCCATCTGAAAATTGAAGCTCTAGAGGATTTTACCACTGGTGTGTCACAAGGCTTGCACTCAAGCATATTAGCTTTAGCTAAAATATCCAGTGTGTATTTGTTTTGTGACAAATGCAAAAAACTAGAGGACCTAACATATTCTATGCCCAATAAATAATGCAGATCCCCTAGTAATTTCATAGCAAATTCAACACTCAAGGCTTGAATCAATGAAGTAATCAATGTGTTAGAGCTACCAGTGAGTATAATATCATCTACATAAAGTAATAATACAAGCATATCATACTGAGTTGTGTAGAAAAACATTGAGTAGTCAGAAACAAATTGAACAAGTCCATAAGATATCAAAAAAGAACTAAACTTTGCAAACCAGGCCCTTGGAACCTGTTTCAGCCCATAAAGACTCTTCTTCAAATGATAAACATGATCCCGAATTGTGGATTTATGAATCCAGGTGGCTGCTGCATATAAACATCTTCAAGAAGAGTACCATGTAAAAAAGCATTAGATACATCTAATTGCTTGATAGGCCAATTCTTGGTGACAGCTGGAGTAAGAACAACTCTTATAGTTGTTGTCTTAACAACTGGACTAAAGGTTTCTTTATAGTCCACACCATCCTTTTGGTCATAACCCTTAGCCACTAATCTTGACTTATACCTGTCTACTGATCCATCAACTTTCAACTTAATCCTATATACCCATTTGCAACCCAATATATTCATATGAGGTTCAGGTTTGACATACTCCCAAGTGTTGTTGTCAATTAGTGCATCATAATCAAGATTCATAGACCTGACCCACTTAATATCTTTTGAAGCTGTCTTAAAACCTTTTGGCTCAGTTGGGATGACTAGCAAAGATGTTAAAGCAACAGGAATTGGATGTATGACAGAGAGATTTGTCACATGATCTGGAAACTGTTTTGGTTTTGAAATTCCTTTATGAGACCTAGTGACTATAGTGCTAGTAGGAACCAACTCATTGATTGATGGCATTTCAGAGATAAAATCATCAGATTGAGTAAAAGATTTATTAGGAGAAAAATAGAAATTGTGTTCATCAAAGATGGTATGCCTAGAGATATGCAATTTCTTAGTTAAAGGATTGTAGCATTTATACCCTTTATGCAACTGACTATAGCTAATGCATTTACATATTTTGGAGAGAGTTTTTCAGGTATAGAATGACCAAGAAATAGATAACATATAGATCCAAAAACTTTCGACAGTGAATAATCAGACATATGATGAAATAAAACTTCATAAGGTGATTGAAAATTGAGAATTTGGGTTGGTGTTCTGTTGATAAGAAAAGTGGCACAAAGAAATGCATCATACCAATACTCTTTTGGACAAAGAAGTTAAACAATAAAGTGTTTCCCATTTCAGTAATGTGCATATGCTTTCTTTCAGCCAGGCCATTATGTTGGAGTGTTTTTGGACAAGACACTCTAATGAATACGCCACTAGTTTCAAGAAACAATTGAAAAGGATATTTAATAAGTTCAGATGCTCCGTCAGTTTAAAAGGAAACTATTTTAGTAGCAAACAAATTTTCAGTTAGAGACTTAAAATGCTTGAAACATTGTATAACATCAGACTTTAGCAGCATTGGATAAATCCAATAAAATCTGCTAAATTCATCAATGAAGAAAATATAATACCTATTACCATATAGAGACAACACATGGGAAGGACCCAAGACATCACAGTGAATAAAAGATAGAGGAGTTGTAGCATGTGAATCTGACAAAGAAAATGGCAATCTTTTGCTTTTGGCTAGTTGACAGGGATGACAAAGAGAATCAGACTTGACAGAGTTTAAAACAATATGCTTATTTGAATGCATGTATTGAATTATTTTATGTGAAGGATTCTATAGACGATTATGCCATAAATCAGAAGAAACAACTAGAGAAGAATTGAAGGAATATTGCATTGAATTATGAGTGAAAGGTATATGAGAAATTGGGTATAGATTTTTCACCATTCTTCCCTGAGCCAACAAGATATCAATTCTCAAATCTCTTATTTCATACCCATAAGGATCAAATCTAAAAGGGTTAATTTGACTTTGGTACCTGGGTTTTGTCTATATTTAGTGTTCTTACTTACATTTGTCCAACGTTAGAATTTAGTACCTGGAAACACTGTTCACCCTGGATGGCAAAGTCAAAGTCAAAGTCAAAGTACTGACTTCCGTTTAGATTATTTTTAAAATAAAATAAAATAATAATACTTAACGCCGTTAACGTCGCTGTTAACACGTGAGTGTTTTAAAACTCACATGCCTTCTTATACATCCTACGAGTATGATTCTTCAGATCCAACGGTCGGATTTTTAGAATTTCGAGTCTTGTACATTCTTCGGTCTCTCATCTGTAGACCCCAAAGAACTATGTTTTGGTGGAGAAAAATCCAGTGAACCATCAAATTCTGTTACTGATAAGCTCCAGCTCCTCCATCCATTGTTTAAGGGACTTCCTATTGAAGATGAACGTGTGACTTCTTCAGGGACTAAACTAAATGACTTCTCCAGGGATGAACGTGTGACTTCTCCAGGGACTTGTAATCACAACTGTTGGTGATGTGAACTAATGATGAAGTGCTATGCAAACTGATGGTGGTTGTATGCACTGAATGGAGATTTGAATGCAAGGTTAAGGTGCTGTGATGCTGTGTATGCTGACTTCTCGGCTAAACCTTTCTGTTGAATCCCAATCCAGCTCAAAATTCCCTTCAAAACCCCACATAAATTCAGTTCTACTTCTTGCCTTTCTTGGCTTCAACTAGTTCAGGTATTTTGTCAAGCATCTTGTGTGCCTGTTGTTGGTATTGATGGAATGAGTTTAGTTGGATTTTAACCACGAACACAGCTCCTTCCCTGCATAACATTCAATCATTCCATACACATAACCATTTAATTCTTAGTAATCAACAATAACAATTCCATTTTGTGTCCCTAACTCAACCAGATTGATATTGTTCTCCCATTCATGGCAGCAGCCACAACCACAACTCATTCTTCTCCATGTTTAATATTTCAGACAAAACCATCACAAATCGATATATCATAAACACTAACAGCAGCAACACTTCTTTCTCTGGCAGTCATCTTCTATTTCCATCTCAAATACAATTTCGAGTCCATCTTCTAATCCAGGTCTTTAGGTTTCAGATACTTTACCCATCGCGAAAATATCGTGCGGTTGATTTAAGTGTTAAAACGAACAAGCTATGTATTTTGAATGCACAAACGAACAAGCTATGTATGTTCAATTTCTAAAATTCAAAACTTCAAAACCCTAATCATCGATTTGAACAATTCTTCAACTTTATATTCTAATTCATATCAAACCCATCTCTAATTCCCTTCCTAGAATATCAATTTCATCATTAGAATCTTCTCTGAAAATCTCACGAAAACCCTAATTCTATGATTAACCTTAAATCATGTTCTTCTTTGTAATTGATTCTTATGATTAACATAATAATCTTCTTCTTCATCTCATGATCTTAAAATCCATCTTTAATCATTCAATTTCATCAGCAACATCAACTCACAGAAAATCCTAACTTATTTTCTCCTCAATTTAACATTTCTTCACCTTCTTTTGTTTAATCAACATGAACACCACCATTAGCAACACTAACTTATTCATTCCCTTAACCTCTCAATCTCAAATCCCTCATTTCTATCTCTCAATTTTGCCGACAGATGAAGAGCAGGAGAAGAAGGAGGAGAAGAAGAAAAAATCGGATGTAAAGAAGAAAGAGAGGGACTTGGTTTTGGGAGGGTTATATTAGATAGGTAGATCTTAACCGTTCATCTTTGAGATGGAACAAGATATAATATAAACTATAGATCTTAACCGTTAGGGACTTGGTTTGTCATTGTTAGCAAAGTTTATTTTCTTTTAGTAATTCAAATTTAATTGACGGGAAAAAATGACACGTCATCATTTCACGGGTCTTAACGGGTGAACAGTGATTCCATGTACTAAAGTCTAACGTTGGACAAAATTAAGTAAGAACACTAAATCTGGACAAAACCCAGGTACCAAAGTCAAATTAACCCAATTTAAAATAACAACTATTGTCCCTAGTAAACTTAGCCACAGAAAGTAAGTTATGCTTCATTTCAGGCATATGTAATATGTTTGTCAACCTAAAACTAGTTTTTGGTGTTTGTAGCTGAGAACTACCAGTAAGAGATATTGAAAGAGCCTTACCATTTCCAACCATAACCTTTTGATTTCCACCATAAGTAGAAGTATGATGCAGGGCAGATGAATCACCAGTCATGTGAGCAGAAGCTCCAGAATCAGATAGCCATTGAGTTGAACTAGATGCACCAGCATCTCCACAACAGAAGAATCATTAGTATTCATGCTTGTAAAGGCTTGTTGAACCTCATCAAGATTAGCACCATAAGTATTTGAAGAAGTATTGTTGTTTGAATTGGTAGGTGGATGATATCTAAAGAAGCATCTGCTGGCATAATGTCCCATCTTTCTACAAATCTGGCATTCTACTTGAGAAGAACTAGTTAAAGGTCTTCTTGAACTAGATGCACCACCATTTCCATTAAAGCTTGGACTTTGATTGAATCACTATCATTTCTATTAGAACTTGAACTAGATCCCACTTGATGCTGACTGTGTTTAAAGAACTTCCCATTCTTGAACTTAGATTTATTTGCATTTGTATTAAAACCAGATCCAGAATTAGAATGAATATTACGACCATAAAATGCAGCAGAGCTTTGATTATCTAACACAACATAAGAATCTTAATCAATAAGCCATTGCTTATGATTTAACAATCTTATTTTTATCTCAGCAAATGTAAAAGATGTTTCTTGATTTTGTGCTGAGATTACAAAATTAACATACTCTCTGCCTAGATCGTTTAGTATGTGCATCATGAGATCGGATTCGCTAACTCTTTCACCAATAACATCTAAGGAACCAAAAATAGTCTTAATACTGTGAAGATAATCAAGAATCATGAAATTATGCAATTGATTTCTCAGCATTGTTTTTCTAGCAACAAATTGAGCTTTAAAGCTAGATTCACAAAATTACCAAATAAAACGAGCAGAAGGAAGACCAAGAATGTCACCTGAAATTGTTGGAGTAACAGTAGCTTTTATACAACTAGTAACAAAGCGATCTAGCTTTCTCCAATAAATCCATTTCGGATTCATACTTGTAACACCATCAATAACAATATCTTTTTGAGGTTCTGGATATTTTCCATCAACATAACCATTAAAGATCAGTTGAAATCAATATAGATTCAAACTAATCACGTCATAAAAGATAATTGGTAGATGTTGAATGGTAAAGTAAGATAATTGGTAGATGTTGAATGGTAAAGTAAAATTTGTTTTGACAGAAGCTATAATGGAAGAACTTGCGCTATTGTAGACCAAGGATTACTAAAATGTTGATGTTGTGAATTTGTTTGTTGATTCCCGTACTTTGTACTACTTCTAGTAGCTATTAAATTTTTTTAAGATAAATAAAAGAAAAAAGATAGATAACAGATTCAGATTAAAAATTGTAAAAAATATTTAAATGATGAAGATAATAATTTAAAAACTGTAAAAAGATTTTAAATGGTAAAAGATGATAATTTAAAATTGATATTAAAGATTATTGTATCTGTGTTAATTGTTGATGAATCAATATATTGATGAAAATTTTTAAGTCTTGGATTGATGAAAATTTGTTAATTATTGATGAATCAATATATTGATGAAAAATTTTAAGCCTTGGATTGGGTATGTGTGATACCATGAGAAAATTTGAAAAAAAATGTTTATTGTTATTAAAAATGTCTGAATTAGTGATGCCATGAGAAAATTTGAAAAAAATATTTATTACTATTAACAATGATATTTATTATTATTAAAAATGTCGGAGTTAGTGAAAAAAATATTTATTATGATTAAAAATGTCTGAATTAGTGAGTTAATACAATTCTGCTACAGCAGTATATAAAGGACCAGACAGGACGTATATCCTATTATTACAATAGTCAAATGTCGGAGTCAACAGAAGATCTTGACTATTACTTACCATTTTCCACTAACTTCCAAAAGCTTGGGCGATCTTCATGGGAGCTCTACATAACTTTATTAGCCGGCCCTGGTTTGCATAAATATATCTTAATATGGAAAAGCAAACTTTGCTTCAATTAGTTTAACGATCCAGCAACATTCACTCTGCAACAGTATACTGTACTGAACTATCAAATTAGTTTTATAGATTTTCTATTGGCGAAGACTATAAGGTAATAAGTCCCATGTTCAAAATCATTGCGAGTCCACATTCGGTTTGCACTTGCTATTCCACATTAAAAAGCATGACAAAAATAATTAACAATTAACTTCATTTATTTAACATCAAATTACGACCCTTACAAACACATACAAAGACTGCAACATCCAAATTCAACGTCTTCCCTATAAAGCGCACTCTTAATAGTAAACATCAACTTACAGTAAAATAGTTTCCAAGCCTCAAAATCCCTTGCATTTTCTGATTAGTTGTAGCCTCCACCAGTGAGGGAGGAATTATTGGTACCACCAACACGTGGGTTCCCAGCAGTAGTTCCACCGGTACCGGTATAAGTACCGATTGGGTGTGAACCCACCACTCCTTCAGTGACGTGGCCACCGTGTGGTGCACCCGTGCCATGTCCTGATAATGCTGACATTGGGTCCAGCCCAGTCGAGAGACCATGACCACCAAGAACACCACCTGTGCCAGGGGTACTTGCGTTTCTCTGTTGTTTTGCTGCTTCGTTTTGCTCATGCGTCATTTGTTTGTTCATTTCTGCTTCATTGATTTTCTCTTCTTTCCTTTGTGTTGCCATTTCCTTCTGCATTGGACCATGTGCTATCATCCTCTCAGCTTGGCAAATCATCAGAACATATATATATCAATCTATCTATCGCATACATGAAAAAATGCAACAATTCGATCTCGTAAGCGCAGCGTATCAAAGGACTTGACAATTACGTACCTTCTCTTGCATAGTGGCTTTTGTCTTGTCCATGCCGGATTTGGCTGAAGCTGCAACATTGGATGCAGTTTCTTTGACCGCTGCCGCTGCGTTCTTTCCAGTCTGCATATTTCAATTCCTTAACTTTTAAGTCTGCGTTTTCGATTGCTAACAAAATTCTATCTATTCAGTGTAGTTGTAGTTGTAGTTGTAGTGAATGAATATAAAGTTAATGGTTATTATGACGCATGAAACTACCGTTATAAATAGAAAACCCGAATGGCTAAGCACATGCCATGTGTACTCCGGAATTGACGCGTGTCCTAGATTTGTATTATATTTGACACCTATGGTTCAATTTGTTTGGATAAAAGTTGGTCTTCTTCTCAAATTAGGTACGGTTTTACATTCTTTAAGCTCTTGTTTCGCAGCGAATGACACGTATACGACACGATGCCCCTCGTGTGATGCATGTAGACTGGAGAAAGGGGATAATGTCGGTAATAGGCAGTTAAGCACGCATACGCATGCCTCGTTTGCGCGGAAAAACTAGATACGTAATTAGCAATTTCTTTTTTTTCTTTTTTTGACGAACAAGATTTTATTTTGATTTCATTAAAATAATAACAGCCCATGCATCAACTTTAAATATATCAATTATAAAAAATTAGATCAATATCATGCTACACACTGGCATATTTAGCTTATCATAGCAATTATTTTCCGATCAAGTTCGATTAGAATTTTTAATTTAGTATAATGGGGTTTTGTCCCATTCTGTTTTTAATTTGGTATGACGTTACTTTACCCCGTCTCATCATGGCAGATGGTTAAAAAATTCATCAACCGTTAGTGACTTAATTTTTACCATAAATGTTAATATTACAGGAGAATTAGTTATAAAACTCATCACCAGAATCATGGATATGTTGAGAATGACGAATCATGGCACCCGGGTTGTTCTGTAACTCTCTCTTTGCATAACCTTTCTGTTTCATATATAGAGGGACCATTACACTGTTTTTTAATTTGGTTGCTAGTTTTGAATTGCATTATTTAAGTATTTGATTGTATACATTGCAGTTGACTGAGAAGGTTGATTGAAACATGGATGTTTTCAGTACCGGTTTGTAACAAATGCCAAATTTAATTTGGTTTCCTTAAAAAAAAAACGAATTTGAAATTGAACTTGTTTTCCCTTTTTAAATTTAAGAGTAGTTGTTTATTAAAGATGATTAAACGTAGATCGTCGATTTGCGGGGTTGTCCACCCACTGTAGGTGATGTTGACCTGGTACAATTAAGTATTGGGTATAAACGAAGTGTAATAATTTTAAAATAAAATAGCAAATAGGTGAGTGGGTTTTTTTAACCCCTAAATATTTGCACCAATCAAATTATGCCAAGTGTCCTCAACAAAATGTACGTTCTACAAAAGCTAAAAAAACCTTATTTCGACCAATAGGAAGCGGGGGTTTCCTCACCGTTAAACGTGGAAGTTTTATTTGTCTAGGCCTTTAAGTCTTTAGATATGAGAAGAATAAAAAAATGAAATATTAAATACATAGATTTCAATGATAAATCTGATGACTTCAGAGGAGTGGCTCGTGATTTAGGAATTTTCTATTTTGAATTGTCTTCTTCTTCAATAAGATTTAAATGTCCCAATCGGGAGTAATTTAAGCAAAACACCGTTACCACAAACAATTTCGGTATCCATTGTTCTTCACATAGATGTAAAATCATGTCACATTGAAGTAGATTTCCCTGGATGAAATATCTGAGTCGATTGATGTGATCAATTGAATCACCATGAAGGCTATGAAATTCTTCTTTGAAAGTATTCAAGAAGTAATCTAAATGACATATAAAAGCCATTACAAGATATAAGAAATAATACTAGGAAACCTAATATCGTTTTATAAAAACGATTGTTTTATTTAAAAGTAGGTATACATATAATTATATTCAAATCTAACCCGAAGATCTGGGAAAATCAGACCAAATTTGGTAAATTGGAGATGATTCTATAAGATTTAGAAGAAAACGGTTATAAGAATTTTTGTAGAAAGAAATGGGGAAAAAGTTTGTCAATCCTATGTATTTTTTTTATTGGATACATAATCAACTAGACAACTTGTGCTTCGTGTTTTTCTGTTATTAATTTGGTTTCGTACTATGTCCCTAAAACTATAAATTTTAGCCGAGTTTTCTTTGTCTTTTCTTTTTCTTGCAAATTTATGTAACTAATGATGTGTCGAATCTAGTTTATCCGAGATACTCAAACCTTATGTTTCAAAATGAAAATAGGCTTGGTTAGTTTTGTATAAAAATTAAGAATGTCAATTATTAGAGCTAATTTTTCACATTTTTTCCTAATTTAGCATTAAAAGATAAGTGGTCTTCTTCATTTGTTAACAAGATAAAAATAGTCTCACAATTTGTTAAAAGAGAAAAAAATAGATAGAAGTGATCTCCATGTGAGCAAAATAGAAATCAAATTTGCTAGTTTGTCATGCTAGGTGACATCTATCGCTTGCTGTAGACACTATCCCCAACGACTCTTTCTCTAACGTCTATAAATATATGAATTTTAAATTTTAGTTTTGCACCAAAAACCCTTAATTTTTTACATATTTTTCTTTCAAATGGCAAAAATTGCAACACAATACTTTATTTTTCAGAAGTCATACTTGAAGTTGTTATTAACAAGATATGTGATGGTTATAAAAAAAATAGAGTGATAAAAAGCAAAGAGGTCTTTAAGTATTGGATGTTAACCAAGTCAAATCTGCAGCTAAAAGAAAAAGAAGAGTTCAAGGCAACGAAAATTTGAAAGTTAACCATAGTACTGGTCACAAAAACCAAGAAAAACATGACATCCAAAGATTGTCCGAATTTTTTATCGACTTTCCAAGTTTATATTTGGTAAAAGAACGTAGTATAGTAAGCTAATTGAATAAATCGATTTATATAAAATAAACGGGCTAATTTAATCAAATTACCCAGCTTCAATGTCATAGAGTGCTTATCTGTTTAAAATCGAATTATAAATAATTGAATTAAACATTACATTGGAAGTAATTAGTGTCAAATTACATATAATAAAAAATGGTCGTCGGATTTACAATAACGAAAGACCCTGATGAAAATTAAAATTCAGGGGTCCTGGATGGAAAATTAATCAACGACTGAGGTTAGAACTCAGCAATGGAGTCTTGGCCGTTGGCGGCTAAGGCTACACCACGCGACCAAATCTCTATTGAGCGACAGAATCTCCATCACTTGAAAGAGACTCTACCGCCATGGGAAAACATACATTGGCTCAAAATTGGCAATTTAGCTAGTTTTGCATGTCTATAGGACTTTCCCATATAGAAACCATCCAAATCATTTGACATATACTCATATGTAATAACCTAGCTTATATCTTTTAAAATGGAGAGAGTATTTAAAATCCGGTTCACGTGTATTAATATTGTGAATCTCCTAATACCGTAGCAGATGTCTTTGCCAAGTTAGTTTAGTTTCTAGTATTCTTAGAACAAGCACTACGGTGGCTCTTGGTTTGGATATTGTTAGAGTTCCTAACTAAGCTAAGTAAGAAAAAAAAAAAAGCAAGCACTATGATGCTTGGTTATATAGCTAAAGATTTTGGATCCATTATAAAAGATATATATAATGACTAATCGTGGGTCTAAATGGTTATTTTACGGATACTAAGTTTCCATTGCAGACGAATACTCGACCTCAACCAGCTAAACCATGGCTAACTGATGTTGTAATGAGAGAAACATAAAATCATAGTAGTTTCACTTGGTTATATTGTGGTCAAAACCAATAGAAAAAGAAGACTATAGTGCTTGATCTTATGGACATTTGGTTGTCTTCTCGTTCATCTTGGAATCACAATATACTATCTCTTTCTAGAAAAATATTACTATCACTTTTTAATTTTAATCTAAAAATAGATCAAAATCAAAAAATGAAAATAATTTTTTTTAAAAAACGGAAGGAATATCATTTTTATTTATAAACCAAGTAAGGAAAGCTATTTACGTAACAATCATTCTGGATAGACCGTGAGTCTATACACCCTAGAAACTATAAGCCCCACCAAAATGAGTGACTAATCTTTTTCGGGGATATTAAGTCAATATGAAAAGCACGACCGTCTCCGGCTCTAACATTGTATGGGCTCGAGATGAGCATATAGAAAAGGTCATTTTTTGTAAATACATGGAAAAATATAAATGAACAATTAATTGAAAAAAGTACATCCGAATTTAAGGGCAAGGGAATTCCCAATTTGACTTTCTAATGAATCTCTTCCTCTTCCCTACCAACAGTTGTTGTCAACTTATTGCTGGTGTACAATTGAAGTGCTTTGCATGAATCACCTGATCACAATTCTTAACAGCATAAACATTAAAAACTTTCCAAACGAAAAAGAATCAAACAAAGAAACAATCAAAATAATTATTCAGAATTTTAATCAACCAATATCAATATACAAAAGACAAATTGAATAAACAGTTCACAATATGATCTAACAGGATTATATACAATATATGCACATGATCTTTATCCTTACTATTTGTTAGTCCTGTTTATTTCCTATCTATTGTTGACAGAGAGGGAACAATTGAATTGAAATAAAACAATTAAACAAAACTCAAGTTTGTGCCGTAACAAAGACGAGTTTCTCACTTGTTTTTCCTCTTTTACCTTTTCATATTATGTTTATTAATGAGTAGTTATGTGGAGTCATTTACGAAGCCAACTCACTAAATGAGACAAGAAAAAGAGAAACTAGTTCATAACTTAGGTGTGGAATATTGTCATTGGAGAGATTTAGCAGCTAAATGAGAGAGAAAAATGAAAAAAATATGTTAATTGTTGGAAATTAATTCTTTGGTGGATTCCACCACTCTTACACCCCTCTTACACCACCATCTTATCATCTCCCCTTCCACCTCTTCACATCTTTCACCTCTTGGTAACCCCCACATTTAGTGTAATAACTTAGGTTTAATACCTTAGTTATGAGAATGCATTCCATTACTTCCTAATGTTAATGCTATCTTTATCATCCTCTCTTGTATTAGCCTATAAATTGAGGCTCATTCCTTTGTAATGTATACTAATATCTAGTACTGAGAAATTCTCTCTTCTTCTCTCTATATTTCTTTTGTGCAATAGTTCATCTTTTGATTTAGTTTATAACACGTTATCAGCACGCTCTGTTAATGAGCTAATTTTTTTTTTTTTTTTTCCAAATAATCTAATAAGATCGAAATTGCCTATTTTTTTTTTTCAAGGGTCGTCAATTGACCACGATGATGATCAAATTTCTATTGTGATGAATCTTACACAATAAGGTACCAATAATTGCGGATCGCATCATTACAAAGAGGAAAGGTTGTATCCTTGAAGGATAGCACAACTTTAACTTTTCCTCCTCAATAATAATCTCCTGGATTAAAAAAAAAAAAAAAAAAAAGACTGTTCCACCTGAAGTTGGAACTCAGTGTGACACAATATGGACAAAAGAAGTTCACTCGGTTAATCCGCGGTTTGATAGACACATTTTAGTGTCTAAATTGCACCTTAGTTTCTATTAAGTTAGTATTCGATTTAGCAAATATTACGTTTTTTTATGCTTTTGTAGTACATTTGAAGAATAAAGATTTGTGGAAAATTGGCTCAAAAATGATAAAGGCACCCAAAGAATGGATAAGGGACACCCTAGGATCGGCCGAGTCAAACCAGCGAGTCAAATCGGCGAGTCAACCCAGCGATCCAACGAGTCAACTCGGCCGAGTCGCCGATTCACTCATCGGGAAGTCCTGTTTCAAACAGGAAAAGGATTGGGACTTGAATTTTGGGTTGTTTTCGGCTATTAAAGATGACCCATTGCGATTAGAGTTGAAATAAATCAAAAGACAGTGAAAAATCCCGGAAAATCAGCTCGGGAAATCCAAGTTTGGCCGGAATCAGGACTCGGTTCCTGTTTGAGTTTGAAGTGAAGATTGGGAGTGATTTGAGAGAGTTCGATTAGGTTTAGAACTCTTTCTAGGGTTTGTTAAGCCTATATATACCAAGAGATTCGAAGAAAATTGAGGACGCAGTCCTAGAGATCGACTCAGAGAATTCCGGCCACTTTCGACCATCGCCGTTCACTGCTGCTGCTGCTCCGGTGCCGTGTTCTTCATCCACCATCACTGAAGAAGACGACTCTGCAACGTCTGTATCTGTTGCAAATCCAGTGTTACATCTTGCTCCTGTTGCCTTAGATTTTAAACGCTCATGTTGCTTATCTTCTTCTGTAACAGCTGAACCTTCTTCTGTAACTCATATACGCGTATCTAATCAGCTGTTACACCATTATTCAACTTTGTAATCAATATTTTGAGCAATGAAGAGATCTTTTGAGCAAGTTTTCTTCACCATGGGCTAAGTTTATTTACTGGGATGATGGAGGAGGTTTATCTTTCAATTTTATGTGGTAATTCTATTTTTAATTAATTATTTATAATTCTTTTATTATTATTTGCATGGATTTAAATTAGAAAAAAATGGTTTTTATTAAATAGTTGTGTTCTCTTTTGATGGGTCATGCTAATTTAATTACTCTTGATGTCCCATGCTTAGGATTTACAATTATTCTTCTAGAAAACATATTTTTGGCAAACTTGAATTAAATTGTTAAAAAGAATTACATGATTAATCACATAAATTGTTAGAAATAACTGAATCCTGATTCCTAGTTTTCTCCATATTTTCTAAAAATCATCTCTAGTTTATTTTCCTGATTTTTATTAGTTTAGATTACATCCAATATTTTCTAAAATCATTACCTTCACAAGTTCGAGAACACTTTATTTATCATTTCTAAAACGATATCAATTTTTGGCGCCGCTGACGCGGACTTGTTTTTAGGTTTAGGGTTTTAGATTTATTTTAGGTTTTTATTTTTATTTTTATTATTTTACTTTGTTCTATTTTACGTTTCTTTTGGTATTTCTCTTTTTGCTACAGGTTGAATTTTGGATCGAAAGGAAGTAAGCCAAAGTTTTGGAATTAAAGCTAAAGACTTGGAGTTAAAGGGAAAAGCTTAAAGAACGAAAAAAGAAGATCGAAGATTTTATTTTTTTAATTAGATTTTTAGTTTATTTTAATTAGTTTTAATTAGTTTTAATTAGTTTTAATTAGTTTAGAAAGTTGTATTAGGGTTTTTATTAATTCTGTAATTTTTCTTTTATTTTCGGACACTTTTTGGACTTTCTTTTGGACATTTTGGACATTTATTATTTTTAAACCCTACGGAAGGGTAGTTTTAAATATCAAACTGTGTGCAGGGAAGGACGACAATTACGATATTGTCTCGGCCCCTCGGGTTCGCACACTATTGAAAAGGATATTAGTGGCCCGAGTCGACTTCAACGGTTCATCGCCCGTCTAGTACGGGAGGTAAACTTCGACCAACTCACGAATCTCCTGTCAGTGGGCTTTCTGGACGCCTTTGTATGCATATATGCTGAGGACTGAATACAGACTTTATTTTTTGCATAGTAAAGGGCAAGGCTTGGCCATATAAGATAAGGTTTTGGATTTCATCACCGTCTCCTTCTTGCCAGCCTTAGGAAAACGAAACCTACGCGAACCTAAGCCTAAAATCTTGACTAGAAAGAGACCTATAGGGTATCGAGCTTATTGGAAAATCGTTCAAAAGGACTGTACGGGTTACTTTATTAGCCTAACTCGAAGTTCAGGATGATTATTTCAAGTTGATTAGAGCCGCCTTGTAACCCAGGGAAAAGTGCCAAAGAGACAGGGTATCAAAGCTCCATTGAGCTTCTCCTGTTTCTCTTCGACTTAATCTAATTCAGATCGTTCTAAGAGGTTTGCTAAAATTGTAACTATTTGCTTTTTGAAAGAATACAAGCTGGTCTAGAAACAATGTAGGTGGAGCCATCATGCTTGTTGTTTGCTAGATTTAGGTTTGATTTGGTTGAGTCAGGGCACGATTGTGTTTGATTAATTTCTTGTTAGGATTTAATTTTTGCATGCCAAGAACGCCCTTAAGGCGAACTTGGGATAGAGACCCTCAAGGTAGGTTAATTAGTGGAAGACTTGTAGTTCACCTTAACCTTGAGAAGCCAACTGAGAGTGAACTAGTCACTCCCGAGACCGTGTCAGCAATGACATCTCTGAAGGATTTGTTGAATCCGACCAGGACCTCACGTCCATCTTGAATCAAGTTAGCCGCTACTGAAGCGAGCTACGAACTGAAACCCGGAATCATCCAGATGCTCCCATTATTCTTAGGAAAAGAAAACGAAAATCCCTATTTTCATGTTAGGGAATTCGAGGAAATATGTAGCACAATCAGGATTAGAGACTTGAATGACGAGTCTATTAAACTTAGATTATTTCCCTTTTCGCTAAGAGATAAAGCCAAGTCGTGGCTGTACAGCTTGGCCCCTCAGTCAATTGAAACCTATGCCCAACTTACTTCAGCTTTTATTCAGAAGTTCTTTCCTAGGAACAAAATTTCGTCTGTTAGGCAGAAAATATGCACGTTTTCCCAGCTAGAGGGAGAGCCTCTCTATGTGTATATAGAAAGGTTCAATGACTTATTGTCCCAATGCCCAGACCACGGAATAGAAGAGTTAAGGCTAGTTCAGATCCTCTATGAGGGTTTGGACTACGCATCTATAACCTTGGTCGAATCTTTGTCAACCGGAGGGTTCGACAGTAAGACTCCTGCTGAGGTGATGAAACTTCTAAGTGACATCGCCGAAAAGACCCAGCAGTGGGAGAGCATTAAGGAGCCAAAAAGAGCAATTCTTCTAGGAAGAGGAAATGTTAATAGGGTAGAAGGATCTTTTGATCCAAAGGCCCAAATAGAAGCCTTATCTAGAAGGCTAGAACTGGTCGAAATGAATTAAGCTAGTAGTTCAGAGCCCAACCAATTCGAAGATCAGGCTTTTGATCTTTATGATAACACTAGATTTGATAACCAGAGAAAGTTCGACCTGTATTCGGAATCTTATAATCCTGGCTGGAGAAACCACCCGAACCTTTCCTGGTCGAAAGGCCAGGCTCAATGTCAGTTTAGTAATGCTAAAGGTCCTCCAGGATTCAGTTATAAGAATTCGGCTGGTCCAACTCAGCCTAGCAATGACGACATGTATGAGCAGAGATTCCATACCTTAGGAAAAGCTATTTCTAGTTTACAAACCTCAGTTAGTGACATTGTTGCGGCTCTGAGAGAGAGAGAACCTGGTAGGTTCCCTAGTCAACCCCAACCCAATCCTAGAGGAGACAATGAAATGTCGACTGGTGAGAAATCATCCAGTCATGTGAATGGAATTAGTACCCTCAGGAATGGTAAGGTAGTGGATAACAAGGTAACTAGGCCTGATAGTGAACAAACTGTAGTTCACCCTGACCCAATATTTGAAGAGACTGATAAAGTCTCTGACGAGCCTGAGGCAACCCCTCAGAGAACCGATTTCATTCCTAGAGCCCCATACCCAAGGTTGTTAGCACCTACTAGGAAGGAATCCAATTTTAATGAAATAATGGAAGTTTTTAAGAAAGTCACGATCAACCTTCCATTATTAGATGCAATTAGGCAGATTCCTGCTTATTCCAAGTTTCTTAAGGACATGTGTACGCGAAAGCGGAAACTTAGCGTACATAAGAAAGCTTTTCTAGCTAGTCATGTAAGTTCAATTATACAGAGTAGTACGGCTCTTAAGTACAAAGACCCAGGTTCCCCAACCATAGCTTGCACAATAGGAAACTACCGGGTAGAAAGAGCCTTACGCGATTTAGGAGCCAGTGTGAATTTACTGCCATACCATGTGTACCTCCAGCTAGGACTAGACGATTTGAAACCTACCCAGATGACTTTACAGTTAGCTGATAGGTCTGTGAAAATTCCTCGTGGTGTCATAGAAGATGTTTTGATTGAGGTGGATAAATTTATTTATCCAGTGGACTTTGTTGTGCTTGATACCAGACCTGTGCCTGATCCAGAGAATCATATACCGGTTATACTAGGTCGCCCATTCTTAGCAACATCTAATGCGACATTAACTGTCGTAACGGTGTTATGAACTTGTCTTTTGGTAACATGACTATTGAGCTGAATATCTTCAACATTAGTAATCAACAACCTGAGCTAGATGACCCCACCTTAGAAACCGTCAACATGATAGAGACCCCAGTTCAGGAGTCATTACCAAACACTTTGATAGAAGACCCGTTAGAAAAATGTCTAGCCCACTTTGGATTAGAGTTTGATGAGTTAGGCCCATCAGAGACCTTACCTGTGATTGTAGCTTCAGATTTGGATAGTGACCAAGAGAATAAGCTAGTAACCGTGCTTCAGGACAATAAGAAAGCTTTAGGATGGACCATAGCACATATTAAGGGAATTAGCCCAACAGTTTGTATGCACCAGATCCATTCAGAGGAGGAATCCAAACCGTCTAGGGAGATGCAACGTAGGCTCGACCCATTAGAAGATCCATTAGAGAAATGCCTAGCCAACTATAGAATTGATGGCGATAATGATAGTGTTATTAATGAAGTGAGCACTTTGTTAGGTTCTGGACCACCAGTTTGTAATTTAGAAGAAGCAATTGACTATTTTCGAGAATCTGACGATCCGGAAATGAGGGAAATTGTTATTAGTCTATCTAGAGACACTGAAAACTCTAAGTTTGGGGGTGACTATCATTCTCCATGTGCTATACCATTAACTCTTAGGAAGGTCCCTAGCTTGGGACGTGACATATGCACGTCTGCCATTGTACAAGATCATCTTCGAGCTAGATCCACTGATCCTCTTGTTCAGAAAGAAGTTCAGTTGCCAAAAACCAATCCTCTGGTCGATGTGGTTTACCTAAATAGGGATCAAAGTGTGTTCAGATTGTTTATCTACGTAGCTTGCTGCTGTTTCCTTCTATTGTGGATAACACTATTTGATTCAGATGATCCACAGTTGTTCCGATTATTGTTATATGATTTAAGGAGGTAACTTATGCTCATTCGACACGATAATATCTTTCCCTAATTCCTTTTCGTGTAGTGTTTAGAAACATTGAGGACACTGTTTAATTTAAGTTTGGGGGTATTGGGAGACTTTTTAGGATTAATAAGATTTGGAATTTAGAAGCATGTGAACAATTCAGGGTGACACTAACCACTCTAGGTAGATGGAAACTTAGCCATTTTGCTATAAGGATTGGTGTGCCCAGCTAGATGGTCTATTCATAAAGGAGAAAGAGTTCAGGTGTTAGAAATAACATGATAGTTGTCACCACCACATCACGTTCTGTTTTATTATTTGCAATTTCGTGTTTCTCTGAGAGTATTGGTGGGTCCTAGCATCGACATGTTAATTAGCGCTGGAATGACATTTAGTGTGTTGAGATCATGCCCCACATGAATAATACGTTACTATTTTTAGAGTTATGTGTGTGGTCCCCCTGTCTCCGTCGCCTAAGCAAGCGTGGAACGCAGGATCCATGGGAACACACATGTATTAGGTGTCAGAAGAAAAAAAAAATCGAAAAAAAAAAAGAAAAAAAAAATCGAAAAAAGTTAGAAAAAAATTGAGAAAAAAATAGTATTTGGTATTTTAAAGTTCTCCCTGTCTCCGTCGCCTAAGCAAGCGTGGAACGCAGGATCCATGGGAACTTGTAAATATTTTAGTTAGTAGTAACCGTTGAAAATAAATGGGGAGTATCTCGACACACTAGGTTTCATCTCGGTACTGGCCTTCAGACAGATATGGGACACATCGTTCGCCTCGGTCAACATTTGCGATCTTCTACAGTCTCGTCCATCTTCTAAGTCTTTTCATGTGATGGGTGGTCAGACAATTGTCTGAGTAGAACTCTGTTGTCTTATATATGAATTTTAGTATGCTTGAGTTAACACTCGTGTACAGTGATTGGATCCATAAAGGGTAATGGTCCTTATAGCCGAATATCTGAATAACAAACTAACTAGCTTGTTTAGTGTCTATCCTTAATCGTTCACGTGTTGCTAAGATCTAGATTCAGGTTTTGTGAGTATACCTCTTGTAAACCCTCACGAGACAAAACTCGTCCACTAGGGACACCTAGGGGTTTAACGGCTTACTGCATACGCTAAATGTAGTCGCGATTCCTGCGAAAGTGAGTTAGGATTTTTACTTTATTTTTAAGTAGTTTGCTCGAGGACTAGCAAAATAGTAAGTTTGGGGGTATTTGATAGACACATTTTAGTGTCTAAATTGCACCTTAGTTTCTATTAAGTTAGTATTCGATTTAGCAAATATTACGTATTTTTATGCTTTTGTAGGTACATTTGAAGAATAAAGATTTGTGCAAAATTGGCTCAAAAAATGATAAAGGCACCCCAAAAATGGATAAGGGACACCCTAGGATCGGCCGAGTGAAACCAGCGAATCAAATCGGCGAGTCAACCCAGCGATCCAGCGAGTCAACTCGGGTCTTAATGTAACAGGTTTGTCTGGAAATATACGCCGAGTCGCCGATTCACTCATCGGGAAGTCCTGTTTCAAACAGGAAAAGCATTGGGACTTGAATTTTGGGTTGTTTTCGGCTATTAAAGATGACCCATTGCGATTAGAGTTGAAATAAATCAAAAGACAGTGAAAAATACCGGAAAATCAGCTCGGGAAATCCAAGTTTGGCCGGAATCAGGACTCGGTTCCTGTTTGAGTTTGAATTGAAGATTGGGAGTGATTTGAGAGAGTTCTTTTAGGTTGAGAACTCTCTCTAGGGTTTGTTAAGCCTATATATACCAAGAGATTCGAAGAAAATTGAGGACGCATCCCTAGAGATCGACTCAGAGAATTCTGGCCACTTCCGACCATCGCCGTTCACTGCTGCTGCTGCTCCGGTGCCGTGTTCTTCATCCACCATCACTGAAGAAGACGACTCTGCAACGTCTGTATCTGTTGCAAATCCAGTGTTACATCTTGCTCCTGTTGCCATAGATTTTAAACACTCATGTTGCTTATCTTCTTCTGTAACAGCTGAACCTTCTTCTGTAACTCATATACGCGTATCTAGCTGTTACACCATTATTCAACTTTGTAATCAATATTTTGAGCAATGAAGAGATCTTTTGAGCAAGTTTTCTTCACCATGGGCTAAGTTTATTTACTGGGATGATGGAGGAGGTTTATCTTTCAATTTTATGTGGTAATTCTATTTTTAATTAATTATTTATAATTCTTTTATTATTATTTGCATGGATTTAAATTAGAAAAAAATGGTTTTTATGAAATAGTTGTGTTCTCTTTTGATGGGTCATGCTTAGTTAATTACTCTTGATGTCCCATGCTTAGGATTTACAATTATTCTTCTAGAAAACATATTTTTGGCAA
Organism: Papaver californicum; assembly: GCA_023531435.1. Taxonomy (NCBI): domain Eukaryota; kingdom Viridiplantae; phylum Streptophyta; class Magnoliopsida; order Ranunculales; family Papaveraceae; genus Papaver; species Papaver californicum. Next base: position 4,270,889 of record JAJJMC010011023.1, on the reverse strand, counting down.
ACTTGAATTAAATTGTTAAAAAGAATTACATGATTAATCACATAAATTGTTAGAAATAACTGAATCCTGATTCCTAGTTTTCTCCATATTTTCTAAAAATCATCTCTAGTTTATTTTCCTGATTTTTATTAGTTTAGATTACATCCAATATTTTCTAAAATCATTACCTTCACAAGTTCGAGAATCGAACACTTTATTTATCATTTCTAAAACGATATCACGGATCCTGAAGTAACATGACCCTGATGTTAAGACAATTTTATTTACAAATAATGTGTCCACGTGTACACTGGCAATGAATATTTCGTCAAATCCGAAGATGACGAAATTGATATTTAAATTATGTTGGTACTGTATCTGTGTATGTTCTTTATTTATTTTGATTTTTTGTTTATTTTAATTATTGGTCTTGAAAAAAAAAAAGTATTCCAGAAGCAATCCATGGGATGTTATTAATTCCATAAGTAGTCTAACATGCAAATTATAAATTTTTGTAGCAATCCAAATTGTTGTGGGTTCCCGCAGTAATCCATAAATATAGACTCCAGAAGTGGTCTATGAAATTTTTTGGATTTCAGGTATCCATAAAATTCTGGGTTCCCGAAGTAGCCCATAGTTACTAAATACTTTTGTTAATGGTTTTATTATTTTTCTCTCGTCAATCTATACTTTTGTTAATGGTTTTATTATCAAAACTCAAATATATATGTCATATTCTTTGCTACAAGAGCATAATTTTTACAGCATTAAACGTTTCCGAGATATTGATTGATTAGTACCAATCAAGCGGAATTTCCCGCTCAAATTTTGGTAGACGTACCAATACAAGAGCATATGACTACCGTTTATAATAAATGCTAATCAGGGTGCACACTGATAAAGTATACGTTGTCAAATTTTAATTACATATATGAGCATGAGTGATTTAAAATTATTAATTGTAATATTATGATGAACAATCCGAAGAAAAAAAAAAGTTTTTCGGATGACCTACTTGGATCCAAGGTCACTCACCCATAATATATTTTGCATGAACAATACTAGATGTGATGAGACTTCCCGCCGTTAGAGGGAGGAAAACAGTCGTTATAAGAACGTCATGAATTGGTCTCATCATAATTCTTGCACCAATTCGGTATAAGGTGGAGAAGTTATTTATTCATTATGATATGCTTGAAGCATTAATAATTAAAACTCATTTGTTGTTGCACGTATTTTGGCATTAGTTTATGTCCCTGCAGGGCATGCCATGAGTTAACAATAATTGAGTCGTCTACAACTCATCTGAATTGTTGATGAAAATAAAATAAAATAATATATATATTCCTTGATAGAGGAAGCCAATCACGCTGGATCAAAATAGTGCTCCTGGGGAGGCTATTGATAATGTTCTCAATGAGACTATTTAACTACGATCTCTAATTATCGAGCCATATTTATCTCCTAAAGAGGAATTCATTCCTAAGTGGACAAGTGATGTCGATATTAAAGAATGATTTTTTTTATACGCGTACATAATCGTAGTTATTGTCGAACATGTATTCAGAGTAGCGACAACCATACATGTATTATAGACAAAATCTTTTTTCGCAGAGAAACTGCCGTGAAGTATCGACAATATGTATGGTTGACTAATATGGGTGAAAGGCATCCATATTTGGTTGTCCTCTCACTAATAAACATTTTTGGACATAAATAAAAATTGTGAACCCGGAAGGTTACAAGTTTGATGCTTAATTAGTTTGCATGAAAGACGAGAGGAACAAGGACGCTAATTGCACAGCGCCACTCGTGGCATCTAGTTTCTACAGACACTTGAGATCTGTGAATTACATCATCTACTCTTAAATGATTTGAAAATACCCAATACTTTGGTAAGTATTGTGTACCCCGTTGATAGATGAATTTTAAGAGAAACTATTATTTGCCAGTTTTACATGTCATAGTCTGACATAATTGTTTGTTATCGAAGATAACGTTCGTGTAAACTTCTAAAAGATTATCACAGGTTATACTTCCTTATTGAAAGAATTCAAGATAAAAGATCTTGGAATCATGTATCAAACTTATTAAGCATTATAATGGTCCATGATTTTGTCAACTTTAGAAAGTTTTGACATGTTTACATGGATAAGTACGTAACCTCCTAATAAAACTTGTGTAATAGCAATCTACTTTCATCTCGGTAACGGGTATGTAACACTCTCTCTGGTTCGTATTACGTACTAATTACAAGTTGTTTTTGTGCTTGATTTTATGTATAACTTTATATGTTATACTTGAAATTGTTCGGTAGTAAATTTGTTTGCCAAACTTTAATAGCACTAATATGGGGCATTGTGTATATTGGTTTTTGTAGTACCTCTAACATTTGATCTTTGCTTTGACGGTTTATCCAAAGTCTCGTAAGTAATGAACTACAGATAATCAGTTTCCATTTGCCAAATTGTTAGACGATACAACATCCTTTTTGCAGCAACAACGATGATCATCTATTATTGTTTGAAAGGAATTTACGAAGAATAAAAGATATATCAGATCCTACAAATCAACCATTGGGAATTTGACAAAGACAATTCAACTTGAGATTTGAAATTAAGTTATGGCAACATAAAGGTCTCCATTACCAACAAAAAAAAATTGAGCTGAAGATGGTTGCTGATTAGCTACTTGTGGTAAATCAACTGAGATATCTTCTTTCTGCTGGAGGATATATTGGACTTTATGAGTTGTACTCTTTTTCCTTAATCAAGGTTTTTGTCCAACTGGGTTTTCCTTCTCAAGGTTTTAACGAGGCAATATATATATGTCCAACTCCTTTTCTTAATCTATCTACAATGGTACTCTTTTTCCTTAGTCAAGGTTTTTTCCTTCTGGGTTTTCCCGACAAGGTTTTGATGAGGCAACGAACTTGAAGAAATTTGCTTAAAGAGATATTCGAAGACATTATTGAAGACAAACTTATATCTTGTTTTGAACAAAGACGGTCAGTGATTCTACTTGAAGATCAACATTATGTAATCAGTCTTTCTATACTTCTTTGGGTGCACATCATCAGGGGGAGAACATCAGTATTGTGTGATGGAAATTTATGCGTGTTGTACTCTTTTTCCTTCGCTTGGTTTTGTCCCAATGAGTTTTCCTAGCAGGGTTTTAATGAGGCAATATTTGACGCGTCCAACACCATGATATGATTTGTACTATTTTTCCTTCGTCTAGGTTTTATCACTTTTGGGTTTTCCTGGCAAATTTTTAACGAGGCAATATCATAATAGAGTGGTGTCATCCAAGGGGGAGTGTTGTAAATTAATTCTTTGGTGGATTCCACCCCTCTCACACCACCACCTTATCATCTCCCCTTCCACCTCTTCACATCTTTCACTTCTTGGTAACCCCCACATTTAGTGTAATAACTTAGGTTTAATACCTTAGTTATGAGAATGCATTCCATTACTTCCTAATTTTAATGCTATCTTTATCATCCTCTCTTGTATTAGCCTATAAATTGAGGCTCATTCCTTTGTAATGTATACTAATATCTAGTAATGAGAAATTCTCTCTTCTTCTCTCTATATTTCTTTTGTGCAATAGTTCATCTTTTGATTTAGTTTATAACATTAATTTCATTTTTTCACTTTTATTTGTTACTTTGATTTGAAAAATGTTAAAATATTTATTAAACCTAAAAATACTTCATAAACTAGTTTTTAGCTAGTGTGACACACAAATAAATTGTATAAAATCATATTACAATAATAAGACCTAAATAGATATAGGAAACAAATAAAAATTAGATCTCTTAAAAATGGATCAACCCTTATGAAAAGTATAAAAAACAACCGAGTTTTATTTATTCTAAGTGTGGATGATTAAATGATTAATTATATCTTTTTATCACTTTAAATTTTCTTCTCACTTCTTTAGCTCTGCTTCTAAAAGCCCTATAGAAAAAAACCTAGCCTTTATCTTTTCCTGCTCAGATTTGATCTGAAACGATTGAGATGTGAGCATGGCTTGTTACTTCTAAGTATTTTTCTTCGTAGTTCGGTGTTCTAATTTAGGTCTAGTTTATCCTTTTTTTGATTTTCTTTGTGTAATTGCTCTTAGGTTTAGTGTTTTTTATTTTTGTGCGATTCTAGCTTGTCCTTTTGTGGGATTCTTTCGGTCAGTGAAGTTTTGTTTGTGGTACGCTAATTTTTATCCTAGTGCTTTGGAGATTGGCACGGTTTTCACCTGATTATTCTCTCCAAAATGACAAGATTGATAAACTTGCTCTTATTTTATTAGAAAGCATCTCTTCTTCAGACGAAAACCATCCAAATTATTGGATTAATTCCTAACATCATTCATTTACTCTACCCTCCGATTAAAATTTCGTACGATATTCCTGATATCTCGATCTTTCTCTTCTCAATTTACTTGTTTATTGTTTCCTTCATTGTAATTGGTTGTTAAGTTTCTTGTAATTCGATTGATGTACTTGTTCTTTGAGGCTATCATGTACATAATCTTCTGGATATTAATGAATCGGCCAGGTTAATATCAAATAATAATTTAAATAAAAATTCTATTGTTTTAAATTTGAATAATATATAAATATTTTGGTTCACCATTATTATAAGTTTACAACCAAAAATGTACATATATATTTAATTTCAAACCTTCATAAGTTAAATTTACTTATATTAAAAAGTCCAAAATTATATTTCATTCGTGATTTTTTTTCTATAATAATAAATAAATAATAATATATTGATATATATTTAAAATTTAAATTAGCACATATATAATATTATATGGTTTTCTTTTTCTTTTGTTTTTACCCTTAGTAGAACAAGTTGTACAAATGAATTTTTATTTGTTTCATTCAAAAGTGTTTTAATTTATAATTTGTACATTTTTACTTAAGGTGTAAAGCCTACTAATATTACTATATTTATTGACAATTTGGCATGGCATATTTTGGTTGTGGTATAGATTTTGAGTCTCAATACATATTTTTCATACAAGTAATAAAATTGGGTAAATACATTTTAAATTACGCGGCAATTTCGTATCACATTACACATTTTTGGTCATTGCAGGATAAATTTTGGGTCACGAAGCAAATTAGGGTTTAGGTCACGAAGCAAATTATGAGTTGTGTGGTATATTTTAGTTTATAAATGTAAATTTAATTTCCCAAGAAGTTTGTAGAGTTAGAACGATATGGATTGCATTTGGTACCAATACAGGGGTTGAAAGCTTGTAAGCTAAAGAGTGCTTTGAAGGCACTCATTCGAGATAGGGTGGTTAGTCATCAACATATGACGCATAAGGAAGTTCTAAGAGTTGCATTAGCTGTTGAAGTTAACTGGGTCCGGACGCAGAAAGAGAGAGAAGATCTGGAAAAAAAGAAAAAGGTAAAGCCAAATCCACCGTCAAAGCCTAAACGACCACGTACAGATTATGTCATGAAGAAGGACAAGAGGACTGAGAAAAAATGTTATAATTGTGGAAAAGAAGGTCATTATGCTAGACAATATCCTCTTCCATCCAAGCTAAATCCGCATAATACGAATTAGCAACGTAATCAAAATGTTGGCGGTAGACCATAGAATCAGTCATGTACCATTACACCAGCATTCCAACCGAGGCATACAAATGTTCAAGGAAAGATTAATTATGTTGCAGAGGTTAGGAGAATGTAGAGAATACCGTTTTCAAGGGTAACTTTTTAATTTTTAGTTCTCGTGCTAATTTTTATTCGATATTGGTGTTACTTATTCGTTTGTATCTTTTCACCTAGCTGCATACACAGGTGTAAAAGTTGATTCTTTAGGATTTAATTTGAGCATATCTTCGCCACTCGGGAATGTTGTTTCTATCAGTAAGGTTGTTATTTGTCGATAGGTTGAAGAACCTATTTATAGAATTAAAAGTTAACACATTGATCTCGTAAGTGGTGTTAGTTGCAGAAAAGTGGGATAGTAGAGAAGTGAAATTTATGGTTAAAACCGAGTCCATTATGTTAGTGGAACTTGACAGTAGTGCAACCACTATTCCATTCACTCCCTTAACTGCCGACACGACTTTTATCCTTTCTCGTCGTAGGTATATTGTTACACCGCACGTGCTGTAGACTGCCATACCAAAACCCTAGTGAATATCCTCCCATGTGACTGTTGATGTCTCGAACATAGTTTGAGTCTATTTTATAGACGTGTATTATCTGGTCATTTGTTGACTTAGCTAGACTGTTAGTCTTATCATATTGATGAGTCTAACATGTTGCTGAGTCTAGCTTGTTGATGAGTCTAATTTTTTGTTGAGACTAGCACGTTGTCGAGACTAGTAATCATGCTTAATACACCATTGTGTTTTAGAGTCTGATTGATATTGATATTGACATTGATAGTCGAAGTATAACATTGTGCCTGTTGAGGCAGCAATATACTTATATGAACTTTGAAGTTGTTTGATTGACAATGTTATGTGAGCACTATCCTCGTGCGAACGTTGGGCTTGTACGAGCGTTATACTCATGTGAGCGCTAAGCTTGTGTGAGCGCTAAGCTCGTGTGAGCGCTAAACTTATGTAAGCGCTAGGCCTATGTAAGCGCTAGACTCGTGTGAGCGCTAAGCTTGTGTAAGCACTAGGCTCATGTGAATACTAGCGTTAGTAATTATGAAATAATTTAATTTCGTCTTACTATGAGTAACAAAGTAGAGAAATTCAAAATATTATTGGTAGCAGGGCCAAGGAGTGATAGAGGGACCGAGCAAGGTGGAAAAGAAGGACCGACCAAGGTGGAAGAGAGACCGACCAAGGTGGGAGCGGGACCGATTGTGTAGCACGGGTTTAGTGAGAGAACGAACTTGGTAGTCGCGACACCATGCTTCGTCTATCCTATAGTCGCTTGCGCGGCATATATATTTAGTAATCATATTGGTGTGAGGACAAATTAAAGAGGAGAGCAAAATTTTAGGAATATTAAAATAATAGTATTTTAGTATATATTATATGATTGCAAGTCCTTGTTGTGTGCATCTATTTAAAAAATCTTTAACTTTCAAAATTTTGAGTTTCAAAGCTTTTGAATTTCAAAGTTCTCAACTTTTGAAGTTTTCGACTTTGGTAGAATGAGCAAAGGAGTTTTAATAAGAATAGAAAACCCTAAAAATAAAGCAAGAGATATAAGAGTGGGGGGCGACCAAGGGAGAGCTGGTCGGCGCCGGTCCCAAAACTCTCTTTTTTTTATTCTTTTTTATTATTTTCTCCTTTTTTCTCTTAATTCTCATTGTTATTTACACCCATGGGTGTTAGTTCAGACGCCCGAAAACTTCGGACGTCCAAAAATTTCAGACACATCGCTCTTCAGTAAAAATGTTGTAGATTCTTTATACGATATCCGTTTTTGATGATCTACATCAATTCGGAATCAGAAAATCGCTAGATATCTCCCTACGTGGAAGGAATTAGGTTTTGAGCTCGTTTTGGTCATTTAACGGAGCAAACAACAACCTTCCAGGAGCTTTTTAGCTGAAATTCTGACAGTTTTCAGCTTGTAGTTCGTCTAGGGTTTAGACCATACTTCTTAGACCGTTGCTAGGAATGAGATACCCTTATAGTATGTTATAGTAGACATATAGGGGAACATATGTTGTTGAGAATATTTTGCCCCATTATACACCCATTCCACGTTTTTGCAAGGTGATTATGATGATGTGTCAGAAATTGGGTATTAACCAATGTTAGGGTTTTATATATTTCGACCAATATTGGGATTTTTAGTGCAACTAACATTGGGAATGTTTTATTTAAGCTCAACCAATCATTATTGGGGCTTTAGATTTGCATTTGGCGCGACAACGACTTAGTGGTTTCACGAAGATGTGATGTTTCAACTTAGTGCGTTCGTGTGCAGCTTGTCATGCATTATACTAGATCAATATTATTCATTTAAGATTTGAATAATTATGTAATATCACTCTAATACTTCAACCAGGTAATATAAAGAGGAATATATTCGCTCTATATTAGTAGGCAATCTATCTAGAAGCATTGGCATCTACTCAGGAAGAAAGAGGTATTCTAGATGCTTATTCTGTATAGTCAGAAATCATTTGGGAAAGAGTTGCGGTCAGCACCACTGGTATTATGAGGACATTGTTGCTCTATACTAGTGATTAATTCATCTAGGAGCTGCCCTATCATTGTAGATGAGTAAGTACTGAGTTGTACAATACTAATGTTTTATGTAGAATATTGAGAGCTCAGCCGGGTGAGTGATAAACACATTTTTTGTGTCTGATTTGATCTCAATTCTCTATTTTGTTAGTGCTCATTTTGTACTTATTATGGTATTTTATGTGTATGCAGGTGTTTTCAAGAAATTTTTTTTTTTCGAAAAATCGGCTCGAAAAATCACTAAAGGCACCCGAAAATTGCTAAAGGCACCTCAATTACTAAGGGTACCCATCAGCTGGCTAAAGGCACCACTTCTTCTTCCCATTTCAAACTCAAATATTAGCGGGAAAAGTTCACCACGCATCTGTGCAAATTTTGCTTGATTATTTTGGAGATTTTGGTGGGATTTAAGACAAGAAAATCTTTTTTCCGTAATAAAAGAGTTGGACACGAATTGGAAACACAATAAAAACCAAAAATCTCTCGTGAAATATTCCCTCTTTAGAAAACAGGTTGAAGAAGCATCGAGAAATTTGGTTAGGGTTCTTTCTATACTTACACGATTTTGTTTCTATAACCAGCACAACAACAACATCACCAATGTTTTATTTTAGAAAGAAATCAGATTGAGGAGAAGAAAAATAATGGCCGAGAGGGTTTTTAAAATTATTCTCATGAAAGAAAATATTCTCGAAGATTTGGTTGTTGGGTTGTATAAATAGAGGTTGTTGGAGTCTCAGGAGGACTTATCGAGAGTTTCGAGAGTTTGGCGGAAGAGAGAGGCTACTGAGCGAGAAATCACGAGTTGAAAAAAAAGTTTTTATTGTTGAAGAAAACGAAGAACAGAGATTAGGCAACAGTTCCTTCAACCATTCTGTCACGGTTTCTTCATCCCAACTGCAACGTTTATCTTCAGCTTTGCAACGTTCATCTTCAGCTTTGCAACGTCCATCTTCAGCTTTACAACGTTTATCTTCAGCTCTAAACACTTGTTTTGTAACAGTGAGTCTGTAACGCCTATAAACGTTGCAAACTCATTGTTTTATAATTTTCTCTCCATTTCATCTTTGTAAGCAATTTTTGAACCATGAATACATATTCTGAGATGTTGTTTACCATGATGAGTTGACTCTCACGTAACCAAGGCAATAGAGGAATATATTTAAGCATGATTGATGGGTAATAATTTTATTTTCTCTAGTTTAATTATGTAATTCACTTAGTCACCGCTTATGCCGAGTTTTAAATTGTTTGTATAATTTTCTTAATTATTTGTGATTCAATTTGATAGGTTATATTTTGTTAAATCAGTTAATAATCTATGCTTAATGGGTACAAATATTATTTGAGAGTATACCTGATTGTTAGTGAATTCAGAAATAAAAGGACTTAAAAGGTGACTAGGGTTTTGAAATATTTATAACATCATTCAATCATGTATAATAATGGAATCCAGTGTCTTGTTTAATTTTAAAATCTTGAATTCAATTTTTTATTTAAGTTTTGCTATATCTAGTTTAGTTTTAATTCTTAAGTTTAAAATCAAAATCTTCACAAGTTCTGAAACAAACCCTTTCTTACACTATTAAAATTCATCAGTGAGGCTCTAATATTCTATGAATATTTTCAGAGAGAGTACATGATTAGTGTGAAATGCCTGTAGTGAGAGTTTGATATTTTAATTCTCTTGTGGAATATAAAATATGAATTTTATGTTTTTGATGCTGGGTCAGTAGCATATACAAAATTCTATTATTTCTATGCTTCTACTACTGAGCAGATGTGGTTTTACTATTTTACCCTTCGTTAAAAATCCACCATCTACAACAGTACAAGAAACGTTTTATATTCACATTATAAAAACAGTTAACTAAAAAGTGGCAGTGAAAGGATTTCCGCAACCATACAATAAACTTAACAAGTTATCAGACATCAAACTTTTTAAATAAGACCCCAACTACAAACTGCAACAACAAGAAAATGCAGTAACACTTTTTAAAAACCAAACCAGATATACACATGGATATATGCATGAACACAAAGTGACCCAATAAGCTTTATGCACCAAGCCTTAACAAGATTACTGCCTCAAGCCGCTCTCAAACTCTATTTTAAACAAAACAAAAGGGATGAGTCATAACTTAGTAGAGTGATAACGGTATGATAACGCAAATACAAGCAATGGCCAATAAAGATAACAACGAGTTATCGAATCAAATAAAGCATAAATAATACGTTAAGTTTCTGAGCACATCCATATCGAAGTTCAAATCCTTTACAAAACCAATACACAATCGAAATCATCAAGAACAAGTGAGTTCGCAATAGTATAATGTGAGGATCCAACCAACTGTCAAGGTTTATTAGAAAACCGCCTTATCGTCCCAGACGATATTCTGTAGGTCACCATTAGTATGGATTTCTCCTATGGTCCCGACAAACTTATCATTAGGATTCAAACAAAGAAGGTTCTCAACACAGTCGATAGATAGTTCGCAAACATCGTTAAATACGAGTAATATTCAAACCATCATAAGTATCGATTCATAAACCATGAAAACAACTTACCTTAATTTATCTTGTATAAAACAAGATCAAAAGTAAAGGGAAGTAGCAAACAATAATAGTGGACATTAACTCAGAGCCATCTAATACGCCAAATCAAAGGGTTTGCGCATAAAGGTTGTTTTAAACCACTTATACTATAAAAACACCATGGGCTCCATTTCAAATCAGAATTCGACAAATCTTAATGTTTTAGAAACTAAAGAAAGTCTTATTTCATACAAAAATCACCATCGAAAAGAATAAATTCAATAACTCAAGGAACTAAAAATGCAGGTACAAGACAACATCATAGTTTTCCTGAAATTTCAAATTGTATAGCCTATGTTTGAAAAATTGTGTAGACTTCATTACTTAATGAAAATGGGTAGTTCTTAGCTCATTTTAAACTAGAAACAATCATCCATCATATAAAAATTACAGGTAAAAATTATAAATTCATAAACAAGTCTAAATATCGATGAAAATGTCTGATAGTAAGCTTCCTACAGAAATCTGACAGTTTTTATTCTTCGTACTCAAAAATTTGCACAAGCTTCATTAATTAACAAAATTCAGTGGTTCTTATCTCATTTTAAAGTAGAGAAGATAGGATATCATATAAAAATTGTTATAAAAAATAATAAATTCCGGAATAAGTTGAAATCACCGCAGAGCTTTCAGGTTAACGGTGCCTTAATCCAATAACTGAATAAACGCATTCTCTCGTTTAAACGCTAAGCCTTGCATCAAGATCAACGACGAAGTCATTAAAAAATGTTTTATATGAACGCACTATCGGTAGAGAAACGAAAAAGCTTACTCCTTCTTGGCGACTATATACTACCGTGTACTGTGCACCTCACTTACTATGATAGTTTTCATGCTCTAGAAAAGCGGGAGGGCTAAAGTGTCAGAGACAAAGTTACTCAATAAGACAGGTTCCTAAAGTATGTTTACTCAACTAAAATACTAAAGTTCGGTTCTTAAAGAAGATCTAGTGTCCATAAGAAAATATAGGGTCTGCGGT
>JAJJMC010011023.1:4209830-4229146 GCA_023531435.1 Papaver californicum | reverse complement strand
AGACTCAAGTGATCTGCAACGGTATTCTCAATTCCTTTCTTGTCTTTCATTTCGAGATCAAACTCTTGTAGGAGTAGTATTCATCGAATGAGCCTTGGTTTCACCTCCTTCTTTGTAAGTAAATACCTAGTGCTGCATGATCAGAAAACAAAACAACTTTCGTACCAAGTAAATAAGAAAAAATTTCTTCAATGCAAAAACGATTGTTAACAACTCCTTTTCCGTGGTCGCGTAGTTTTGTTGGTCCTCATTCAACATTCTGGAAGCATAATAAATGGCATGAGGTAGTTTCCCAGTACGCTGGCCTAATGGCTTTCTCCCTCATTCGGTAGTTTAATGATAAGGGATTTTTTCAAACGATTGAATGCCGCCAAACACTTCTCATCAAAGTTAAAAACCACGTCCTTTTGTAATAAATGGCATAATGGTGATGCAACCTTGGAAAAATCTTTGATAAACCGGCGATAAAATCCTGCATGACCAAGAAATATTTGCTTTAGATAACCTATAGTTCTGATAGTATTCATTTGAAAAATCACACATGTTTCATTATTTATTGAAATTCATTGTATTTTGGATCATTTGAAAGTAGATAAGGCCCTATTTTATATAAAAATTATACCCAAAAACAATGGTTAAACGAGTTAGATGTAAGGCTAGTGCTAAAACATGACAGAAAGATGAATTAGAAAATTCTGAAATGCCTTAAATCGAATTCCAAGATGAAAGACCCATGGATATATTTACAGGTAATATAGAACATCAATTTAAAAGAAACCCCTAACCTATTTCATGAACCCTAGATTTGAATTCAAGGATAACAAGCATGAATTAGCTTAAAACATGACAAATTCATCTCATAAAGTATCGTAAGAACATGAGTTCAATTGGATATGAGATCAGAAAATCAAAATTCATTAAAAAGAATTTAAAACAGTTCGAAAAGAAAATTCCCCCTACCTTTTGTACAATAGAAGCAACACGAAACAACCGATTCAAAGATGCAAAATAAAGCTTCAAATTTCAAATTTTTGTGATAATATTTTCTTTTCTTTGATGTAGGAAGGAAGAGAATTCAAGAGTGAAAGAAAGGGCTGGATTCTAAATGAAATTCAGCCGTAAAAGCTTATCAAAGAAACTAAAATGTCCAAAATGCCCTTATTTCGACTCAAACGCGGCACACAAAACTTAGTGGGTGTCATCTTACCATGATTTTAAGTTTAAAAAACTTCATGTCCGTCCGTACACACTATAGGTAGGCTCACACGATGAGAAACATTAGTATCTCAACAAAAAAAAACTGTGTGTTCTGCGCCCGAAACACAACGACAACTTGATTTCACATTCCATATTACGCTACTTCCGATCCTAATGGATTGGGCTTGCATCCTAATATATTTTTAAAAAAATGACTTGGGTATTATTTCATTACCCACTTAAAAAGAGTTTCAGCCCAAAATTCAAAACAAAGAAAAAGACATACGAATGTTATCTCCTAGTAGCTCCAAATATTTCTCCTTGATCTCAGACTCTAGCTCCCACGTTGCTTCTTCTGAGTTATGATGTTGCCAAATCATTTTCACCAATCTAATTATCTTGTTTCGTAAGACATGCTTTTTGGAGTCTACAATTTGTAACGGTTTCAATTCATAGGTTACATCGTCATTCAATTTAATGTTCCGCCATTCAATGATGTGTGATGGATCCGCATGGTATTTATGAAGCATGGATAGGTGTAATAAGTATGTACATCTTCCAAAAAAAAGTTGGTAAAGCCAACCGATAAGCTACTTCACCAACACACTGAAGAATTTCAAATGGCCTAATAAAACATGGCGCCAATTTACTTTTTTTACCAAATTGTTTCATACCAGGCTTTGGACTAACTGATGAGGACATATTTTATACATATTTACCTCTTAGTTTATGTTTGCTAGTACTTGAATTTGTATTGATAATGTATTTTTAATTATTTTTAGGCGATACATCGAAAATCTAAGTTACAAACTAAATATGGCTAAAAGGGCTATAACATTGATGTAATTGCGACCTTATTTATTTGCTTATTGATAGACACATTTTTGTGTCAAAATTACGCTCGATTATCTATTTTGATGGTGTTCGATTTTGTATTTTTTATGGTTTTTTATGTCTTTGTAGGTATTATTGAGAAATAAACGTTTGCGGAAAAATCGGCTCGAAAAAGTGATAAAGATACCCCGGGGAGAATTGATAAAGGCACCCAGCTCTTGGATTGGGGGCACCCCCTTCTTTGAATTTGAAATGGGAAGACTTTTTTTGCATAAGAAAGCTTCTGCATGATTCTGTCAACCGAGTTTTAAGGATTTTAAACGTGTACTTGGTATCTCAAAGTGATTTAACAACCTAAACAACATCAATACACGTCACAAGACGTGTTTCAGCCGGAAAAATTGCCAACATGAATAAATCGAGCCGGAAACAGAGTTATATTCTGTTTGGGATTTGCACGTAAGTTTGAGAGTGATTTGGACTTGTTCTTTGGGTCCTTATCGGTTCACAAGACTTATTAGGGTTTACTAACCCTATATATAGCAAAGGGAAGCAAAGGAAATGGTATCGGGAAGAAGCCAGAGCCACTAAAAAAATTCCAGGAGAAAACACTTCTGCTGCTGGTGAAGAAGAAGGTGAAGAACATAAGGTGCTCAGAAACTGTTGCTGACGCAGTCACTGAAGCAGTTGTATTTCTGAAGCACCCGAAGCCCGTTCTTTTTTTCTGTTTTCTTTTCTTTCTTCTGTAACGCAGAGAACAAGTCTCTGTAACGCTTATAAGCGTTTCTGTTCTCCTTTGCTACTATTAATTCATCTTTGTAAACACTTTTTGAGCTATGAAAATCTATTTTGAGGATGTTTCCAATACAATGAGCTAATCACCATTACTGGGGCGACGGAGGAAGCTATTCTTCCAATAATTAAGTGGTAACTTCTATTTTATCTATTTTTTAAAATTCTTTTATTATTAATTGATTTAAATTAAATTGAAAAAAATGGTTTTTATCAAATAATTGTGTTTTCTTTTGATGGGTCATGCTTAGTTTTAAACTTTTGATGTCTCATACCTTCGATTTACAATTATTCTTTCAAAAACCTAACTTTGGCAATATTTAGAATAAATTGAATACAATAATTGTAAGATTTTATCACTTGAAATATTGGCTAATGGTGGAATCTTTATCCCTAGTTCTTCTCATCAATTTGAAATCAAGTTTGTTCTAATCTTCTTTATTTTTATTTATTAAAAATTAGGTCTAGAAATCGAATCTTCACAAGTCTGAGTATCGAACTTTTTACCACTATTTTAAAACTAAATCAATTTTTGGCGCCACTGCCGGGGACTTGTCTTTAGGTTTAGAGTTTTAGATTTATTTTTAGGTTTTTATTTTTACTTTGTTCTATTTTACGTTTCTTTGGGTATTTATCTTTTTGATACAAGTTTTGGATTTGGATTGAAAGGAAATAGAGCCAAAGACTTTGGTGATTAAAATACTTGGAGTTAAAGTTAAAGCTTAAAGAACGGAAAAGAAGGCAAAGAAACTTATTTTTAATTCTTTTATTTTTATTTGTTTCTATTTTTAGAAAATTGTATTAGGAAACTTTTATTATTTCTGTAATTTTTCTTTTATTTTTGGACACTTTTTGGACTTTATTTTTGGGACTGTGGACATTTTTATTATTTTTAAACCCTACGGGAGGGTAATTTAAATATAAACTGCAACAGGGAAGGACGACAATTACGATATTGTCTCGGCCCCTCGGGTTTGTACACTGATACAGGAGTCGGTGGCCCGAGTCGACTACAACCGATTCATCCCCCGTCTGGTATGGGAGGTAAGACTCGATCAACCCATGAATCCCCTGCAAGTGGGTTTACTGTATTCCTTCGTATGCATATATGTTGAGGAATTGAATACGGACTTATTTTTCTAGTAAAGGGTAGAAACTGGCCATACAAGATAAGGACTCGGATTTCATCACCGTTTCCTTCTTGCCCGCTTTAGGAATACGTTACTAAACGCGAACCTAAACCTAAAAATTTTGACTAGAAAGAGACCGATAGGGTAACGAGCTTATAGAAAACTCGTTCAAAAGGATTGTCTTGGTTACTTTATTATCCTAACTCAAGGTTCAAGAAGATTATTTTAAGTTGATTAGAGCCGCCTTGTAACCCAGGGAAAAGTGCCAAAGAGACAGGGTTATCAAAGCTCCTTAGAGCTTATCCTGTTTCTCTTCAACTTAATCTAATTCAGATCGTTCTAAGAGGTTTGCTAAAACTGTAACTAGTTTCCTTTCGAAATAATAGAAGCTGGTCTAGAAACAATCTAAGTGGAGCCATCATGCTTTTTGTTTGCTAGATTCAATAGGTTTGATTTGGTTGAGTCAGCCTTTCTTGTGATTGTTTAGAATTCCCTTCCAATAAGGATTTATTTTTTTTCGTTTTTTTTAGTGTATGCCAAGACCGCTTGAAGTCATCACTGAGCGGGCTTGGAAAAGAGACACTCTAGGTCTTTTGATTAGTGAGAAACCTAGTAGTTCTGTCCCTGGAAACGAGGACCTCGAAGACTCTTCTTTTGAGGGCCCTGTTTTTGAAAATTTCAATTTTGAGAACTTGACATTGTGTGAAGAAGTTACTTCTAGTCCTTTGATAGCGCCAGCAGTGGCAACTTTAAAAGCTTTGTTGAACCCGACTAGGACTTCTCGTCCATCATGTATCAAGTTAGCTGAAACTGAAGCAAACTATGAGTTAAAACCTGGGACCATACAGATGCTCCCAATCTTCTTAGGGAAAGAAAATGAAAACCACTATTTCCATGTTAGGGATTTTGAGGAAATATGTAGTACCATCAGGATCAAAGACCTAGATGATGAATCATTGAAACTTAGACTGTTTCCTTTTTCACTAAGAGACAAAGCCAAATCTTGTCTATATAGTTTGACTTCCGAGTCAATTGAAACCTATGAACAACTTACATCTGCCTTTTTCCAGAAGTTTTTCCCTAGGCACAAAACATCATCTATTAGGCAGCAGATTTGCACATTTGCTCAACAAGATGGAGAATCTTTATATAGGTATTTAGAAAGGTTCAAAGACTTATTATCCCAATGTCATCATCATGGTTTAGAAAAATTAAGGCTAGTTCTTATCCTCTACGAGGGTTTAAATTATTCGACAACAACCATGGTTGAGTCTTTATGCGCACGTGGTTTTGAAAATAAAACCGTCGATGGTGCGATGACATTTTTGAATGAAATCGCCGAAAAAACCCAACAGTGGGAAAATAATAGGGAGCCCTGATATGTTTTTTAATAGTGGTAAATAATGGTTCGTCCAAGACTTGTGAAGATTTGTTTTTAAATCTAATTTCTAAAACTAAAAATATATACAAAATATGAAAATAATATTAACAAATACTGAGGTTATGGATTTCACCATTAACCAATTAAAGTGATTCAAACTAATTAATATTCATGCAATTCTCACATTTAATTTGATTCTAAAATATTGCAATAAGTAGATTTTCAAAATAACAATTGTATAACAAAAGCATGAAAATCCTAAAACCTAGGCCAAAGCATGTACCATCTAACGAAATCACAATTGCTTAACAAAAATCATTAAATGAATTATTAATCAAGGCAAATAATCATAAAAGAAATTGCAAAAATTAATTCAAATAGAAATATACCACTTTTATTGAAACAATGGCTTCCTCCGTCACCTCAGCATATGGGGTTTAGCTTATCTTGCTCAAAACATAAACTAGATATCTTCTCGATCATAATATTGACTTCTTATACTCTCACATGCTTATATGACTAAACCCTTTTGACACGCAATAGCTCAACAACGAAAATCCTTTTCACTTGTCTCCAATATTCACCATAAGGTGCAATAGCAATATCGGTACTTCCATAAACAAGCGCCTTAACGGCGGTAAAAGCAGGTTTGTTTGCAAAGATAAGATCTTGGTTCTTCATTACCTCTTTAGCCATTTCTACTGATGAAACTATGATCTCAAAAGTTTGGTACATAGCTCAAAGTGTTTGAAAATAATGAAAAAGAGTGAAATAAAAGAAAACAGTGAGTTTGCAACGTTTATAAATGTTACAGACTCACTGTTACAGAGGTATAACTGTTTCCTGAAGCTAAACGTTGCAAATGAAGATATATGTTGCAAAGTTAAAAGCTTTAGCAACGTAATCTTCAAACTTTTCTCCACAGAATCTTCAACCCTATGGCAACGTTTTCTTCACCTTCTTCATCATGATCACTAGCAGATTTTCTGGAATTCTTGATCTTGCGATTCTGGACTCTCCATACCCCCCCCCCCCCGTAACTCTCATCTCAACTCTCTATTTATACTATGACAACTATCCAGCTCCTTCAAATATCTCGAATCTTCCAATTATTTTTTCTTTAACGAAAATATTCCTCGGGCATTATTTTCTTCATCTCGGTCTGATCCTTGATGATCTTGTTTACTCGATACGGTGAATGAGATAAGATATTCCCTTATTACAAAGAGATATTCTTTGTATCAGATACAACCAACCCGAGAATACATAATTTACTTCCGTTTGAAGTGCCGATATTCTGTTGGTATTTTGTGAGTCCACATATCGTAAAACTCCCCCTATTAAGGCAGGAGAATATTTGCTCCTTTAAACTCTTCAATAATAACCGAAAATATGCTTTCAATTCACGTACATATTCTTTTCAATATAGAGAGAAATTTTTCTCGCCTTTTTGTATTTTAAATTTTGTTAAGAGGGTGCCTTTAACCAGAGTTGGGTGCCTTTATCCAAAATTAGAGGTGCCTTTATCAATTTTGTAGGTGCCTTTAACACTTTTGTTGGGGGTGTTTTTAACACTTTTTAAGCCAATTTTCTCCACAAAAGTTTATTCTTCCAAAAACCCTAAAAGCACATAAAATAATAATATTAGTACAAAATATGAGAACTATTAACACAAGTATGAGACTAAATAAGACACATAAATGTGTCTATCAATCCCCAGAAAACAATTCTTCTAAGTAGAGGAAATGTCAATAGGGTAGAAGGATCTTTTGAATCAGATGCCAAAATAGCAGTTATATCTAAAAGGTTAGAAGCTTTAGAACTGAGTCAATCTAGTTGTGGAATTGAGCCCAAGCCATTTTGGGAAGGACAGATTGTTGAAGAGCAAGCCCATGCTCTTTATAATAACACTAGATTTGTTAATCATCAGAAGTTTGACCCTTATTCAGAAACATATAACCCTGGTTGGAGAAACCATCCAAACCTTTCTTGGTCTAAGGGCCAAAGTCAAGGTCAGTCTAGTAATTCTAAGGTTCCCCCAGGCTTTGGTTATACTAAGAATCCTTCAGGACTGGCACAATTTCAGAATCCAATAGATAAGACGATCATGAGGTTAGCAGAGTCTGTCGCATCATTAACTCAGAACACTAAAGATTTTCAGTAGTTTGTCAACCAAAGTTTACGAGAAAATCAAAAGACCGCTCAGGATAACAGTCATGCTATTTCCAATTTAGAAACCCAGGTTGGTCAAATCGCTGAGTCTTTGAGAGAAAGAGAAAAAGGCAAGTTCCCTAGTCAACCACACCCCAATCCTAGAGGAGTTCATGAAGTATCTTCTGGTGAGAAATCATCAAATCATGTGAATGCGATTAGAACCCTTAGGAATGGTAAAGTGGTAGATAACAAGGTAACCATGCCTGATAGTGAACATACTGTAGTTCACCCTTCTGAGCCAGCAACTGTTGAGACTGATAAAGTCTCCAATGAGCCCGATGTAGCTCCTCATAAGCCAGATTTTGTGCCCAGAGCCCCGTTCCCACAACTGTTAGCACCAACAAAGAAGGAATCCAAATTTAATGACATATTGGAGGTTTTTAAGCAAGTCACGATCAACCTTCCATTATTAAATGCAATTAGGCAGATTCCTACTTATGCCAAGTTCCTTAAGGACATGTATACGCGAAAGCGAAAGCTTAGTATACAAAAGAAAACCTTTTTAGCTAGACATGTGAGTTCAATTATCTAGAACAATACAACTCCTAAGTACAAAGACCCAGGTTCCCCTACCATTTCTTGCACAATAGGTAACTACCGTGTTGAGAAAGTGTTACTTGACTTAGGAGCCAGTGTGAACTTACTACCGTACCATGTGTACCTCCAGCTAGGACTTGGTGATTTAAAACCTACTCAGAATAACCCTGCAGTTAGCTAATAGGTCTGTGAAAATTCCTCGTGGTGTCATAGAGGATGTTCTTATTGAGGTCGATAAGTTTATATATCCAGTAGATTTTGTTGTCCTTGATAGCCAACCTGTCCCTGACCCAGAGAGTCAGATACCTGTGATATTAGGTCGCACGTTTTTAGCTACATTTAATGCGATCATTAACTGTCGAAATGGTATTATGAACTTATCTTTTGGTAATATGGCTATTGAGCTGAATATTTTCAATATTAGTAAGCAACTGATAGGTGCATTATTTGCATTATTTAGATACTCTAATTCATTGATTTCTTATTAGCTTTCATATCATTATGCTTTTATTTTGTTTGTTTATGAGTTTCTTAGGAGTTTTGAAGTGTATTCAACCAAAGAATAAGAAAGGAGTTCATTACGACACAATTTTTTTCCGAGGAAGTTAAGTTCTGCCAATGGAGAAGGGCCAAATACCGAATTCAACTCATTCAAATCCAGGAGTTCTTAATACCATTTTGAAGAGAACGAGAAGACGAAGCCAACGCAAAAATAATTAGGTCATTTGAAGTTTGTATGAGGAAGTTATGAGCAAAATAACCGAAAGAAAATAATGAAACACTCAGCATCATAATCAGAAGTTTACAAGGGAAAATAACCTACCGATTATAAGCAATTTCAGGTACAGGAAAACTTCATTTTTGAGCTCCAACAATCAGGAGTTTACAAGGAAAAATAACCTACCGATTATAAGCGATTTCGGGTACAGGAAAACTTCGTTTTTGAGCTCCAACAATCGGTAGTTTACACGGAAAGCGAGCCTACCGATTATGGCACGTTTTGGCTACATGAAAGTTATATTTTGAGCCCTTACAATCGGTAGTTAAGGAGGGGGTCTTGCCTACCGATTATGACTCAACGGGAGGCACTTCTAAGAAACGTTTTTGACTTCCTAATCAAGGTATCATGGTCCCATTAGGACTCTAACACCTAGATATGATGAAGACTATATAAGAAGACCTCCATAACCCTAGAAAGACATCTTTTAGATCTTGGACACTTTTGGAGACTTGAAAACACAAGGAGAACAAGAAGCTAGGGCTTGGAGTTGCGATTGATCATCACGATTTCTAAGGTTTGCTTTACTTGCTTTCTTGATTATTTTCCATGGATTTTGAGAAATCCATGATGAACTAAACTTTTCTTATTGGTGAGAGATGTAGTCCTAAGTTGGAAAACATATTTATTAATTGAAGTATTCATTCTCATATGTTCATAATCTCTTCAATATCGCTTATGTTCTACCCTTTATAACGCTTTGTATGATGGATTGCTTGTTTGTTTAAGTCGCGAATTAGATGAACATGCATTGACATCTATAGATAAACTAGAGTTTGAGATCCGAAATTGTCGAAAGATCCTTGTTACAAGTAGTATAACATAGTTGTTAATGACGGGATGTTACCATGCAATTATGTGTAGAAGCGTGACTTAGGTTAAATCCGAGTGGCTTTTGCACCAGATTGCTTAGAATAACCTCAACTCACAAAGACCATTGCTTTCGTTGGGCTAAACTTAAGTGGATCTTGCGCCAAGTTATTCGTTGAAAAGGATTCAAAGAGTGGCTCTTGCGCCCTTTGATGATAATAGGAGTTTTGTCGGAGTAAGCCTGCGATAAGATGCTTTAGGGTTATTGATATTGAAAGTGCATGAATGTTGAGTATGATTTGGTTGATAACATGTTTGAAGATGGAAGATGAACTCTCTAACCAATGTTCTTTATCTCTGATATTCGTTTTAATCAATTTGTTTTAACATAATTTAGTTATAATCACAACCAAAACCCCCCATTTTACTAAGTAATCGAAAGTAATTAACAATCACCTGCCTCTGTGTGGGAACGAACTTGTTCTTATTACTATACTCTAATCTATATTAGTGAAGTAAGAACTTAACTTAATTTTGCTTGGCTGACAACCGACCAAATTTTGGCGTCGTTGCCTGGCAGGCATAGCGGATTGTTATTTTGTTTTTGATTTTTGATTTCTAGTTTTTAATTTAGTTTTAAGAATATTTTTTCAGGTACTAGTTCTTTCATGAATGCTTAGAGAGGGTAGTCCAAGTCCCATTGGTATACGACTTCGATCAGGCACTTTACTAAAAGAATTCGTTCGAGCAGTGAACACTCCACTTCCTCCAAGTACATCGTCAAGTGAGTTCGCAGATTCAGACGTAGAGGAAGAACAAGAAACAATGGGTGACACAAATCGTACACTTGAAGACTTAGCATCTCACAAGTTAGATACGCAACAGTGGTGTATTCAGACGACATCTACATTTGAGATCAAGCCAGGGTTGATTCGAGAACTCCCAAAGTTTCATGGGATGACTAATGAAGATCTGAATAAACATTTGATGGATTTCCATAACATAATCATGGCCATGCTACCAGCAGAGACTGATGTTGATGGAGCTATGTTACGAGCTTATCCATTCTCCCTGATGGATAGTGCTAAGGGATGGTTATACTATTTACCTTCTGGTAGTGTCACAACTTGGAATGGTCTGAAGAAACTCTTTTTAGAGAGATACTTTCATGCATCAAAGGCGACTCAGATTTGTAAATAGATTTATGGCATTAAGCAGATGGTAGGAGAGACATTGTATGAATCCTGGAAAGTTACAAGAGATTGGTCGCTAGCTGCCCACATCATCAATTCAGTGATGTATTGATCATCCAATACTTCTATGATGGTCTTCAAGCAAGTGACAGAAATCTTCTCGACACTGCAGGTGGTGGTGCATTAGTGAACAAAACAGTAGCTCTAGCTAGAGAGTTAGTTGAGAACATGACAGCAAACTCTCAACAATTCTCAAGTCGTGGGTCAGAACCACTCGTCAAAAGGGTTAATGAGGTTACTTCTTCACCGCACTTAGAGCATAAAATGGGTAATATGGAGAAGATGATACAACAAATGGCATCCGTGATCATACCCTCTTATGAAGAAGAAGCCGAACAGGTGAATGCAGTATTCCCAAATCAGCAGAGACAACGGTGTGATCCTTATTCCAACACTTATAATCCAGGATGGAGAGATCATCCAAATTTCAGTTATACAAATAAGCAAGTTGCATCTCCGAGGCCGGTTTTCAATCATCCAAATGGGTTACAACATCAAGTACAACCTCCACAACAATCTCAAAACTCAGAATCATCAGAGATGCCCTCCATGATGAAGATTATGACGGCGTTGATGTAAAAAAATCAGCAGACAACTGATAAGGCAATCCGAGAATTACAAACGCAAGTGGGCACTATGGAAACTGAGATTAATCATCTGAAGGCACAGAATAGTGGGAAACTCCCTTCTCAACCTATCAATCCAAGAGAAAATGTCAACGCCGTGACATTGTGAAGTGGTACACAAACTGTGCAACCAGAAGAAGTTGAGAAAAACAAAGACCCTAAGGGGCTGATTTTGGAGAAAGAGATTACTGACTCTTCCCAAACCGATCAGGTACCTAAAGAAAACTTTAAACCTTCTGTTTCTACTTATGTCCTCCTTTACCTTTTCTTCGCAGGTTTGCTAACTCGAAAAAGGCGGAACAAGATAAGGATATCTTATACATTTTCAAGAAGATTCATGTGAATATTCCACTCATAGATGCGATTAAACAAGTCCCTAAATATGCGAGAATTCTGAAGGACTTGTGCACCAATAAAAAAAGATTAACCGAAAATGAGGTAATAAGAGTGGGGGAGAATGCTTCGGCTATCTTGCAAAAGAAACTCCCACTCAAATATAAACACCCTGGTAGTTTTGATATTCCTATTGTTATTGGTAACACGACGTTTAATAATGCTATGCTTGATTTAAGAGCATCAGTAAATGTTATGCCTGCATCTATATATGAATCTCTTAATTTAGGACCTTTGAAAGAAACTGGAATTGTTTTACAACTAGCTGACCGTTCTAATGTATACCCTAGAGGTAATGTTGAAGATGTGCTTGTGCGGGTTAATCAGCTAGTCTTTCCAGCAGATTTCTGTGTACTGGAGATGACAGATGGATCAACCGATTCGTCTATACCGTTGCTACCGGGACGTCCATTCATGCGAACGACGAGAACAAAAATTGACGTCTATAGTGGGAAATTAACAATGAAATTTGATGGAGAAATAATACGCTTCAACATTTATGAGGCGATGCGATATCCTAGTGACGTCCATTCTTGTTTCTCTGTTGATGTTATTGACTCTTTAGCTTAACAGATGTTTAATTTGGGGAGTAATGATCCATTGGAGACTATTATCACGAGGAGTGTGGGTTTTAAAGATCTTACAGATCCAAGAATCGAGCTTAAAATAGGGGATGAATTTGAGGAAGCTATTTGTGAACTTAATTCGTTACAACAATGCCCACCAATTCATGATATTTCATTTATCTCTTTACCATGCACTAATGAAAAATTGTTTCCATCTGTCTTGCAGGCGCCTAAACTAGAACTTAAGCTTCTTCCTGATCACCTAAAATACATGTATTTGGGTGATAATGAGGAGTTGCCGGTAATAGTTTCTAAAGAACTAACTGAATTGCAGGAACAAAGACTTCTTCGGGTGTTGAAGGAGTATAAAACGGCCATAGGATGGGCAATTGATGATATCAAGGGAATAAGCCCTTCTACGTGTATGCATAAAATACTACTTGAGGAGGGAACAAAGCCTACAAGGGAAGCTCAACGTCGTTTGAATCCTCCAATGATGGAAGTAGTAAAGAAAGAGATACTTAAGTTATTAGATGTAGGAGTTATCTACCCCATTTTTAAGAGCAAGTGGGTGAGCCCGGTACAAGTTGTACCAAAGAAGTCAGGCGTTACAGTGGTGCATAATAAAGACAATGAACTTGTCCCAACTCGAGTGCAAACCGGTTGGATAGTTTGTATTGATTATCGAAAGCTTAATGCAACCACTAGAAAAGATCACTTTCCTTTACCTTTGATGGATCAGATGTTGGAAAGATTGTCAGGACACTCGTATTACTGTTTTCTTGATGGTTATTCAGGTTACAATCAAATTGCTATAGCACCGGAGGATTAAGAGAAGACCACTTTTACTTGTCCTTTTGGAACATTTGCATACAAGAGGATGCATTTTGGTTTGTGTCGCCCGCTACCTTCCAAAGGTGTATGGTAAGTATCTTTTCAGATTACGTTGAAAACATTATCGAAGTTTTTATGGATGATTTCAGTATGTATAGTGATTCATTTTACTTGTGCTTGGATAACTTTACATTGATTCTTAAACGATGTGTTGAAACTAATCTTGTGCTAAATTGGGAGAAGTGCCATTTTATGGTAACTCATGGCATTGTTTTAGGCCATATTATATCTTCTAAAGGCTTGGAAGTTGATAAAGCTAAGATCGATCTTATTCGTGCTCTTACCCCTCCCACTACGGTGAGGGAGATTCGTTATTTTCTTGGTCATGCAGGATTTTATTGCCGGTTTATCAAAGATTTTTCCAAGGTTGCATCACCATTATGCTAGTTATTAAAAAAGGACGTGGTTTTTAACTTTGATGAGAAGTGTTTGGCGGCATTCAACCGTTTGAAAGAAATTTTGATAAAAACCCCTATCATTAAACCACCGGATTGGAGCAAGCCATTTGAGCTAATGTGTGATGCCAGTGACTATGCAATCGGTGCAGTTTTAAGCCAGCATACTGGGAAACTACCTCATGCCATTTATTATGCTTCCAGAACGTTGAATGAGGCCCAACAAAACTACACGACCACGGAAAAGGAGTTGTTAGCAATCGTTTTTGCATTGGAGAAATTTCGTTCTTATTTACTTGGTACGAAAGTTGTTGTGTTTTCTGATCATGCAGCACTTAGGTACATACTTACAAAGAAGGAGGCGAAACCAAGGCTCATTCGATGGATACTACTCCTACAAGAGTTTGATCTCAAAATTAAAGACAAGAAAGGAATTGAGAATACCGTTGCGGATCACTTGAGTCGTCTTACTGTAGACGAAGAAGCTATCCCGTTATGTGAAAGCTTTCTAGATGAGCAACTCTTCTTAGTTACAGTTTCAGAACCATGGTATGCGGAGATTGTGAATTATTTAGTGTCTAAATAAATCCCAATAAATTTGTCTTGTGCTGAGAGAGACAAACTTAAAAAGATAGCGAAAAAATATATATGGGATGATCAGATTATTTACCTGTGGAAACATTGTTCAGACCAAATTATGCAGAGGTGCGTACCCGAATCTGAATACAATTTTATCTTATCTTTTTTCCATTCATATGCTTGTGGAGGAAACTTTGGGGCAAAGAGAACTGCTTTGAAGGTACTTGAAAGTGGGTTCTATTGGCCCACTTTATTTAAAGATGCGTATGTATTTTGCACAACTTGTGATAGGTGTCAAAGAACGGGCAATCTAGGTGCTCGAAATCAAATGCCACAGAAGCTTATTCTTTTCGTCGAAATTTTTGATGTATGGGGCATTGATTTTATGGGTCCTTTTGTTAATTCTTTTGGTAAATTCTACATCTTACTCGTTGATTTGTCTCTAAATGGGTGGAAGATAAAGCCACTTCTACTAATGATTCTAAAGTGGTTACATATTTTGTTAAAGAACATATTTTTGCAAGGTTTGGAATTCCAAGAGCCATAATCAGCGATAGGGGATCACACTTTCGAAACAAGTTCTTCCAGAGTTTGTTGAAAAAGTATAACATATCTCACAAGATTGCTACAACATATCATCCACAAACAAACGGGAAAGCTGAAGTCTCTAATCGAGAGGTGAAGTCCATCCTAGAGAAAACAGTGAATCCATCAAGGAAGGATTGGAGTTTACGTCTCAATGATGCACTATAGGCATACCGAACAACATATAAGACTCATATTGGGATGTCCCCATATAGACTTGTATACGATAAACCTTGTCATCTTCCTGTTGAAATCGAGCATAAGGCTTTTTGGGCTATTCAACAGTGCAACATGGAGATGGATGGGGCTGGTAAGCAAAGGAAGCTTCAATTGAGTGAACTGGAAGAGATTCGTAATGATGCATATGAAAGTTCACGAATCTACAAGGAGAAAACAAAGGCTTTTCATGATAGTAGGATTTCTAGAAAACAGTTTATTGTTGGACAGAAAGTTCTGTTGTTTAATTCTCGCCTTCATTTATTTCCTAGAAAATTGAAGCCTCGTTGGATAGGACCCTTTGTTGTGTCTAACGTTTTTACTCATGATGCAGTGGAGATTCGTAGCTTGTTAACATGGAAAGAGCTTAAAGTGAATGGGCATCGTTTGAAGCCCTATTATGAACCGTTTGAACCTGAGAGGGTTGAGATCAATTTAGTAGATGCACTCTCTCTGGAGGAGTTGCAAGGAATGCCAAGTCGGGCTGAAGACGTTAAACTAAGCGCTAAATGAGAGGTAACCCATTGGTTTTTTATTTCTATCTTTCTCTTATGGTTTTTTTTTTCATATCATGTTAGGATTACGCATCTTGATTTTACATTGAGGACAATGTAAAGTTTAAGTGTGGGGGAGTAATTAAGCATATAGAGTTTTTAGTATTTGCTTTTGTAGGTAGAATTTTAAAACTTTTGTACATATTTGCATGAAAACCTTCAACTTTTAGAGATTTTAGAGTCACTTAGTATACTTCTAGCTACGTTTACATACGGAGTTCTAACCGAAACAGCTGAACTTAGAAGTATTAGAGAACTATATTCGGAGTGCTTAGTTGTTGAGAGGCTAGAGCTGACAAAAATGGACTTAAACTGCCGGTAGAGAATACAATATTAGAGTTGTTGATCATTCAATACCCATGAGTGAGGCACCAAACCTTCAATTATCCGTTTAGAGTGTTTCATCTGTGCAAATTCCGGGTAGAATAATGATCTACCTAACCTCGCACCAATTTCAGCACTACTTTTTGATCTCTTGAGTGCTATTTCTATCAATCATGAAGGTGCTATCAGAATTGCTAACTCTATCTTGTAGTCTTGTTTGCAGTTGGCACCATTCTCTCGACAATAACAGGTCCATAGAAACATATCATCATCAACAAGCAGAACATCAAAAGTTTAAAGGAAAGTTGAAGACTGTCAAGGTTTATAATCAATAGTACGAGAAAGAGCAAATTTCATATTCAAGTAAAGCAACAATACAATTAGCAGAATTATAAATACATGTTGAAGATTTATGTACAAAAGCGAAAGAAATCAAAAGATGTGAGTTAGTGAAGTTCATGATATCAAGGCAATACAAGTCGTGAAGAACCAAGTGGTAAAGTCTTTATCCCACGGCCGTAGTAATTTCATCATTTATTTTTCAGTCTATATTTTGAAGTAAAAAGATAATTGTTTTATTGTATATTTTCTTTTGTATTCATTCAATAAGGCCGTGGGGAAGAATAAATCTATAAAGAAGTTTCAAACAACAAGAATTTGAGGAAAAGAGTTACAAATTTTGTCAATGTTCTATGAAGTTCAAGAGTTCATCATCAACAGTTGAAGACCGAAGACATTTCTATTGGATGTTGTGAGAGTGGTGCTGATTGCCGATCGGGTGAGAAGGTAAGTAAGCATTCCCATCCTCGCATAGTGGTTGATTTCCTTTATTAGAGGTCACTAGAAAAACAAAAAAGGGTTCTTTTTCGTCCCACGTTCTATGGGATAAAATCTTCATATGATTCGGAAGGTTACCTTTCCTTCCCGCCATTCAACGTGTGCAGGATTTCTATCTTCATTCCTGCCTACATATATGTGAGAACCATAAAGTGCGTCTTTTGAGTGTAAAATTCATAAAATCCTGTTGGTGAGGAAGAAACATTCGTTCGCTCTCGAACCTGGATTCTTTCATATGTGGTTTTCTCCTAACTCAAGGGTTAAGCATGAGAATAATGTTCTTTATACTTCTAACTTCTTATTTTTAGTGTGCATAAACTTTATGTCTTCGTAGATCTTTGGATGCATGTTCTCTGGAATATTTGAAAGTTAGAAATTAGGTTTTGTGGGTATACCTCTTGTAAACCCTCACGAGACTATAAATCGTCCACTAGGAACACCTAGGGGTTTAAAGGCTTATTACACATTCTAAGTGTAACCTATCCTCAACGAAATGAAGTTGTTGTAGTTTAGGTTAGTTTAGATTTATAGTTTGCTCGGAGACTAGCAAAAGGCAACTGTGGTGGAATTTGATAGGTGCGTTATTTGCATTATTTCGATACTCTAATTCATTGATTTCTTTTTAGTTTTCATATCATTATGCTTTGATTTTGTTTTTTTATGAGTTTCTTAGGAGTTTTGAAGTGTATTCAACCAAAGAAGAATAAAGGAGTTCATTACGACACGAAATGAACAAGGAAGTTAAGTTCTGCCAATGGAGAAGGGACAAAGACCGAATTCAACTCATTCAAATCCAGAATTTCTTTATACCATTTCGAAGAGAACGAGAGGAAGCAGCCAACACAAAAAGAATTAGGTCATTTGCAGTTCGTATGAGGAAGTTATGAGCAAAATAGCCGAAAGAAAATAATGAAACACTCATCATCACAATCGGGAGTTTACAAGGGAAAATAACCTACCGACTATAAGCGATTTCGGGTACAGGAAAACTTCGTTTTTGAGCTCCAACAATCGGGAGTTTACAAGGGAAAATAACCTATCGATTATAAGCGATTTCGGGTACAGGAAAACTTCGTTTTTGAGCTATAACAATCGGTAGTTTACACGAAAAGCGAGCCTACCGATTATGGCACGTTTTGGGTACAGGAAAGTTATATTTTGAGCACTTACAATCGGTAGTTAAGGAGGGGGTCTTGCCTATCGATTATGACTCGACGGGAGGCACTTCTAAGACACGTTTTTGACTTCCTAATCAAGGTATCATGGTCCCATTAGAGACTCTAACACCTAGATATGATGCAGACTATATAAGAAGACCTCCATAACCCTAGAAAGACATCTTTTATATCTTGGACACTTTTGGAGACTTGAAAACACAAGGATAACAAGAAGCTAGGGCTTGGAGTTGCGATTGATCATCACGATTTCTAGGGTTTGCTTTACTTGCTTTCTTGATTATTTTCCATGGATTTTTAGAAATCCATGATGAACTAAACTTTTCTTATTGATGAGAGATGTAGTCCTAAGTTGGAAAACATGTTTATTAATTGAAGTATTCTTTCTCATATGTTCATAATCTCTTCAATATCGCTTATGTCCTACCGTTTATAACGCCTTGTATGATGGATTGCTTGTTTGGTTAAGTGATGTGATTTGGGATTACCCAATATAAATAACCGCAATCGCACGGCGTCTAACTAGTAGACAACGGCAAGTACGGGTCGAACCCACAGAGAGCGGGGAAAGACTGCAATTAATATCTCTAATAAACTAACCAAGAGGAATATTTTTGTGATTTTTATATTAATAAATAAAATAATAAACTAACTAAACTAATAAAATGTGACCGAGTAGAGAGAGTCGGTAACCAGGGTTTTTCAGTATCCACCACTATTTAATTCATGGATATTTAGAGTCGCAAATATCGCTGGGACGCCCTAAACATGATGCATCAAAAAGCCCTAGTCTCAAGCATACACCATAAAATTGCGCTAGCGAGAAAATATTACGAAACTAATTAAATGTCTATAAATAATACTTGGCTATTCTAAGTATACCCCATCAGAAGATTTAACCTAAGCATGGAATATCAAATAAGTAGACAAATATATTTTTAGAATAACAACTGTATACCAGAAACATGGAACATCAAAACCATAGGCCAAGCATGCACCATAAACGACAATACAATTGTTTAAAGTCATGAATTTAATCTATTCAAATCATAATGGTCTGTATCAAATATTTAATTCAATTGATCTAAAACGGTAAGTGGTTTCAACATTAAACCCTAGTTACAAATTAATTAGAACATGGAGATGGATTTCTTAAAACCCATAAAAAAATAAATAGAAGAGTAGGAAGAATTAAACCCAATGAGCAGCAGCGTTTTTTTCTTTCTCCTATCTCCTCCTCTAATCA
>JAJJMC010011023.1:4195639-4209730 GCA_023531435.1 Papaver californicum | reverse complement strand
TTCTCCGCCTCTCTCTTCCTAGAAGTATACAGGAGCGTCTTGTACCCCAAAATCTATCCGCTGAAAACTGTACAGAGCCAAAAACAGAACTCCTGTACTCTTCTCCAAAATCAGACTCCAAAACCGCCGCCCCACAAATAAAGTCGCTTGTCTCTTCTTATACTTTGCACTTTTCCAAAACTCAAAGGAAATCTGATTTCATCCTTTTGACGTGTCTCTCTATCCAATCACCTTTAATCCTAATCTAGGTATATTTCTCTCACCGTCACATGGGCTTGTCCCCTTCTTCTTCCTCCAACTTAGCCAACCCTCACGTCACTTTCACTTCTTCTTTTTATTTTCCTTCTCACCTGACCGTCCTTTTCTTTTAGAAAAACACTCTTCACCTTTTACCTTCTCTCTTCTCAACCTCATTAGCTTAGCCACGTGGTCCAATCACCTCCAAACTGATACACCCTATTTCTTTTCACAAAGAAAAGCTTAAGAGAAGTCTAGTGTTCACATGTGTTGCCTACTTTTAGCTAAGTCTTCTTTTTCCAATAGCCTAGCACCCAAAACCTAGCTTTCTCATTCAATATGGTCAACTCCTTCTTCTCTCTGTAGTACTGTCCCTCTGCTCAGTTTCCGGTTTCCGCCAATAGACACCAACAGATGGCCGAACCAATTGCTATTTGCTTAGATGACCCAAATATTGCATACACAAACATAGGAGTCTACCTATAACATGCACATCTTGCTGCTGCCCAGCAAAGTATTTGACGACGTCACAGGCTTAGTCCCATTTAACACTATTTTCCGTAACTTTGAGTTTTATATGAACTACCTGATAAAAGAAATAAAACATAGTATTAACACAAAATAAAGTACTAGCACATATTAATTATGAGGTAAATATGTATAAATTAAGCGTCTATCAAATACCCCCAAACCTATATTTTGCTAGTCCTCAAGCAAAACTAATTTAAAAATAAAATAAAATCCTAACTCACTTTCGCAGGAATCGCGACTATATTTAGCATATGTAATAAGCCTTTAAACCCCTAAGTGGCCTTAGCGGACGAGTTTTGTCTCGTGAGGGTTTACAAGAGGTTTACCCACAAAACCTTACTCCCAATTCTAGCTACCTGTGAACGATTTAGGATAGGCACTAAACAAGCTATTTAGTTGGCATAATAAATTCTGCGACTATAAGAATTATTACCCTGTATGGATCCAATTGATGTACACGAGTTTGTACTCAGCGTACTAAAACTCATATAAAAATGCAATTCTACTCAAATAATCATTAAACATCCAAAATTGGATATAATTACATTGCTCGAAATCAATCAAATTTAAACACAGGGATAGATTAGAAGATGAAAATAGAAGTAATGAATGGTGCATATGTTGACTAAGGTGAACGGTGTTTCCCATATCTGTCTGAAGGTCAGTGCCAGGATGAATCCTATTTTTATGATAATTATTTATATACATTCTTTCTTTTTTTTTTTTTTTTTTTTGTGACTACATGATTAGATCTTTTGAATCTAAGCGCATGTTCCTTTTCAGCAGATTACATGATAATTCCCATGGATCCTGCATTCCACGCTTGCTTAGGCGACGGAGACAGGGAAAACACACATATTGCTATCAAAGTGTCAATTTTCCATTCATTTTTTTTTTTTTTTTTTTTTTGAATAAGAATTAAAAATGAGCTTGAACTCAACAATCTATTTCATCCTGGCGGCGATAACAATTTGATACTGGGCCCCACCAAATCACTTAGAGAAACACAAAATTACAAAAATAAAAATAGAAAGTGATATGATTCTGATGATTCCGAGAAATGCTTGTTCAATGATTATCATGTTATTTCTAACACCTGAGTGCATTCAGAGATGAATAGACCATTTAGCTGGGCACACCAATTCCTATAGAAAAGAGATATGTTTCCATCTACCTAGAATGGTTAGTGTCATCCTGAATCATTCACATGTTTCTAAATTTCGGAGTTTCTTTATTGGCATCAATTTTCTGAAACTCTACCCCCAAACTTAAATTTAACATTGTCCTCAATGTTTCAAACTGTGCAACCTAGAATAGTGTGCAATAAATATAAATACGAGAAACAAATGTAAATTAAAGAGAAGGGATTGGAACGTCTCACCTGATTGACGCAAGAAAAGCAGTATTCTCTGTCATACAAATCAAACGATAGTAATAACAAAGAACACTAAAAATAAAAATAAATAAATTCCTAAAAGAAAATAAAAACAAGAAACTAAAAATCTACCTACTGGATATGTACAGAAAGAATCCCCATACACTAATAACCTGAAAATTTGGGGATCAACCCAAAATACAATATATACAAATGACAGTTTCACAATTATATTATTTTGACTCGGTGACACTGAGACTATCAAAAAGAAGTGATTACCCCCAAACCTAGTTTTTACTACACTGGGAAGTGCGTAAAGAACATAATAAGGGGATACATTTGGGAGTGGAGAAATATCAATTGGTTCCTGCACAGTGTCAGGAATAGGCAAGTCCTCTGGATATTTGGATGCAAAGTAATCCAACAAAACTTGAGAAGCACACAACTCTAACCCTAAATTAGGCAACTTTTGGAAGTCTAGGGGTCTAGAAACAACCTCTAAGTCGGGTGAATAATTTTGCGAGATAGATTCATCAATAGAATTAGGCAAATCATCTACAAAATCATCCACAGGGTCATCTATATGTTCTGTTTGGAACTGAGAGTCACTACAAAATTGATCATCATCACCAAATAATTTCTGGTGGCGTTCTAGAACTCTCAATCTCTGTTCCAAACTAGACAGTCTCTGGTTATAATACTCCTCATCCACATAGTCATCTACGTAGTCTGTATGGAACATATGGTCAGTACAAGACTGATCATCATCAATAAATAATATCTGGCGTTCCATATCTCTCACTCTTTTTTCAAGACTAGACAAGTTATACTCTCTAGTTCTAAACTGAGTTGATTGTTGACTTACCGTAGACTTAGTTGAATCGCGTATGACGGAACGATGTGGATGCCAAGTTCCATACATGCGACGATTATAAGCGCAAATTTCCTTATATCCTGGCCCATAAAATAATTCCCCCATCGTCATCTCAGATGATGTCTTCTGAGTAGAATTCATCATCCTCGAAAAATTACCTGAAAAGAGACACTAAAGCACAAAACGAATCAAATAGAACTAAAAATCATTAAATAAAAATAAAAATAAATATATACAAAATAAAATAAAAACCTAAACTACGATTAGAAAATCAAAAATACTAATTAAAATATTCCACAACCGCTCCACGGCAGCGGCGCCAAAAATTGATGTGATTTGGGATTACCCAATATAAATAACCGCAATCGCACGGCGTCTAACTAGTAGACAACGGCAAGTACGGGTCGAACCCACAGAGAGCGGGGAAATACTGCAATTAATATCTCTAATAAACTAACCAAGAGGAATATTTTTGTGATTTTTATATTAATAAATAAAATAATAAACTAACTAATGAAAATAATTATTAGAAAATAATTAAATCACATAAAATTGAGAAAAATACCTTATCCATCATCCCAGTAAATAAACTTAGCCCATGGTGAAGAAAACTTGCTCAAAAGATCTTTTCATTGCTCAAAAAGTTGATTACAAGGTGAAATAATAGTGCAACAGCTGAACAGATACGTTTATAAATGTTGCAAGAGAGGGTTCAGCTGTAACAGAAAGTATTCTAAGCAACAAAGATTTGAAAGAATAGGCAACAGGAGCAGAATGTAACACTGGATATGCAACGTATATAGATGTTACAAGATCGTCTTCTTCGGTGATGGTGGATGAAGAACACGCCGGCCGGAGCAGCAGCAGGTCACCGGCGGCGACCGGAACTGGCCGGAATTTCTCTGATTTCTTCTCTAGGTTTTCGTCTACGATTTTCTTGGCTTCTCTTGGTTTATATAGATAGTAGAAACCCTATAGAGAGTTCTAAACCTAATAGAACTCTCTAGAACTGCCCACAAATCCCAATCTTAATCGAATCATGATTCCGGCCAAATACATGATTTTCAAGCTGATTTTACGGGATCTTTTGATGTTTATGACTTGCGTGAGATAACTATGAGTGTTTAGAACAATCTGGAAGCAACAAAAACTTGTTTCTCACGCGAATTGAAAGTGGCCAGTTGATGCAGACGAATTCCGATCGATACCGTGCTGAGTTGACTCGGTCAACTCGGGTTGACCGATTTGACTCGGGTTTGACCCGATTTGTCCCGATTTGACCGAGTTGACTCGAGGGTACCCCTTATCCACTTCTAGGGTGCCAAATAACACTTGTCCTTGGGGTTCCTTTATCACTTTTTGAGCCAATTTTTCCATAAATCTTTATTCTTCTACTGTACCTACAAAAGCATAAAAACACGTAATATTTGCAAAATCGAATACTAACTTAATAGAAACTAAGGTACAATTTAGACACTAAAATGTGTCTATCATTAAGTCGCGAATTAGATGAGCATGCATTGACATCTATAGCTAAGCTAGGGTTTGAGATCCGGAATTGTCGAAAGATCCTTGTTACAAGTAGTATAACATAGTTTTTAATGACGGGATGTTACCATGCAATTATGTGTAGAAGCGTGACCTAGGTTAAATCCGAGTGGCTCTTGCACCGGATTGCTTAGAATAACCTCAACTCACAAAGACCATTGCTTTCATTGGGTTAAACTTGAGTTGCTCTTGCGCCAAGTTATTCTTTGAAAATGATTCAAAGAGTGGCTCTTGCGCCTTTGATTATAATAGAAGTTTTGCCGGAGTAAGCCTGCGATAGGATGCTTTAGGGTTATTGATATTGAGAGTGCATGGATGTTGAGTATGATTTGGTTTATAACATGTTGAAGATGGGAGATGAACTCTCTATTCAATGTTCTTTATCTCTGATATTCGTTTTAATCAATTTGTTTTAGCATAATTTAGTTATAATCACAACCAAAACCCCCAGTTTACATAAGTAATCGAAAGTAATTAACAATCACCTGCCTCTCTGTGGGAACAAACTTGTTCTTATTACTATAATCTAATATATATTAGTGAAGTAAGAACTTGAATTAACTTTGCTTGGATGACAACCGACCAGCAACAACCTGAGTTAGATGACACGTGGATTGAGGAGGTGAATATGATAGGAACATTAGTTCAGGAGTCATTACCAAACACTTTGTTAGAAGATCCATTAGAGAAATGCCTAACCCATTTTGGGTTTGATTTTGATGACGATAGTGTGATTAATGAGGTGAATGCTTTGTTAGATTCAGCCCCTTTGATAAACACTAGTAATGGATGGAAACCTAAGTTTGAACCACTACCAGTTTCTAAGTCTACCTTAATTCCTTATTTAGAAGATCCTCCTAAGTTGGACCTTAAACAACTACCAGATACTCTGAAGTATGTGTATTTAGGCCCATCTGAGACTTTGCCTGTGATTGTAGCATCTGACTTGGATAGTAACCAGGAAAATAGGCTAGTGACCGTGCTTCAAGACAATAAGGAAGCTTTAGCGTGCATAACAGACATTAAGGGGATAAGTCCTACTGTTTGAATGCATCAGATTCATTTAGAGGATGATATCAAACCGTCTAGGGAGATGCAACATCGACATAACTCTAACACGAAAGAAGTAGTTCGAACTGAGGTACTTAAGTTGTTAAATCTACCCTATCTCAGACAGTAAGTGGGTCAACCTCGTTCAGGTTTTCCCCAAGAAATCAGGTATCACTGTAGTCCAGAATGATAACAATGAGTTAATCCCAACCCGAGTAACCACGTGATGGCGTGTTTGTATTGACTATAGAAAACTGAACAATGTCACAAGGAAGGACCACTTTCCCCTTCCTTTCATCGAACAAATGCTTGAGAGATTAGCTGGACATAGCTATTATTGCTTTCTAGATGGTTTTTCTGGTTATAATCAGATTGTTATTGCCCCGGAAGACCAAGAGAAAACTACATTTACCTTTCCATTTGGTACCTTTGCGTATAGACGCATGCCTTTCGGGTTGTGTAATGCACCCACTACTTTTCATCGTTGTATGATGAGCATATTTTCTGACATGGTAGAACGTTTTTTAGAGGTCTTTATGGATGATATTTCAGTATTTGGGTCATCTTTCGATGAGTGCTTGTATCATTTGACATTAGTGTTGACTATGTGTAAGGAAAATAATTTAATGGTTAATTGGGAAAAATGTCATTTCATGGTTCGATCAGGAATTGTTTTAGGGCATATCGTATCTTCTAAGGGTATAGAGGTAGACAAAGCTAAAGTTGACTTTATTAAGACTTTACAGGTTCCCAAAACTGTATGAGATGTTAGGTCATTCTTAGGGCATGCAGGTTTTTATCATCGATTCATTGAAGATTTTAGCTTGATTTCTAGACCTCTTTGCAATATTCTTGCAAAAGATGTTAAGTTTGTCTTTGATGATGCTTGTTTAGAGGCTTTTGAGAAGCTTAAGACTTTATTCACTACCTCCCCCATAGTCCAGGCACCTAACTGGAACCTACCCTTTGAGATAATGTGTGATGCTTCAGATTATGTTATTGGTGTTGTGTTAGGTCAGCGGGAAAAAAAATTACTTCATGTGATTTACTATGCTAGCAAAACCATGAATGATGCCCAACTGAACTACACCACCACAGAGAAGGAAATGTTAGAAATTGTTTTTTCCTTATACAAGTTTAGATCATATCTCTTAGGTTCTAAGGTTATAGTCTTTACCGATCATGCTGCTTTGAAGTACCTTCTGTCTAAGAAGGATACTAAACCTAGATTGATTAGATGGAGCCTTTTGTTACAAGAATTATCGCTAGAAATTAGAGACAAAAAGGGTGCAGAAAATATAGTAGAAGACCACTTGTCTAGACTTGTTTTGGATTCCCCCGATGATTCTCATCCTGTGAGGGATAGCTTTCCTGATGAACAACTATTTGTTGTTTCCCAATCACCTTGGTTTGCAATATAGTGAATTATCTTGTTACTGGTCGAATGCCTCAACACTGGGGTAAAAAATATCGTTCTAGGTTTTTAGCTGAGGTGAAACATTTCTTTTAGGACGATCCTTACTTGTTTAAGTATTGTCCAGACCAAATTATTAGGAGATGTATATCTGAGACTGACCAGTCCAGTATTATTTCCTTTTGTCATGATCATGCTTGTTGGGGTCATTTTAGTGCTAAGAAGACTGCTGCTAAGATATTGTAGTATGGATTCTACTGGCCGTCGTTGTTTAAAGACTCCCAAAGTTACTGTGTTGTTTGTGAGCGATGCCAGAAGTTAGAAACCATTTCTCGTAGAAATATGATGCCTTTAAACCCTATTTTAGTTATTGAGGTATTTGATGTGTGGGGCATTGATTTTATGGGTCCTTTTCCTGATTATTTTGGTTATTTTTACATCCTTGTCACCGTAGACTATGTATCTAAGTGGGTAGAGGCGGTTTCGTGTAAAACAAACGACCACAAGGTTGTGGTCCAGTTTTTGAATGATAACATATTTGCATATTTTGGTACACCGCGAGCTATAATTAGTGATGAAGGGTCACACTTTTGTAATCGACCGTTTAAGCTCTTGATGAAGAAATATGGTATTACCCACAGACTAGTGGTCAAGTAGAGGTTTCCAACATGGAGATAAAATGTATTCTAGAGAAAACAGTTAAACCTAATAGGAAAGACTGGTCGTTGAGGCTCACTGATGCCTTGTGGGCTTACTGTACCGCGTTTAAGACCCCCATTGGAATGTCACCTTATCGTCTAGTTTTTGGCAATGCCTGTCACCTTCCCGTCGAGTTAGAACATAGAACATATTGGGCTGTAAAGCAGTTTAATTTTTCACTTGACAAAGCAGGAGCTCACCGGAAGCTCCAGCTCAATGAGTTGGAAGAGATTCAGAAAGATGCATATGATAGTGCTAGGCAGTATAAGAACAAAATGAAACTTGTGCATGATAGAAATATTTTAAGAAAGTCATTTTTTTCCAGGTCAAAAAGTTCTTCTGTATGATACTCGTTTGCATCTATTCCCCGGGAAGTTACGCTCTCGGTGGACCGGTCCTTTTGTTGTTCGTACTGTTTTTCCTCATGGTGCTATTGAGATTGAGACTCAAGATGGTAGAAATCCTTTCAAGGTTAACGGTCAGAGATTGAAACCATTTTTAGAGCCTTTTCCTACAGGTGATGTTGAGGAGGTCCCTCTGGAGGACCCTGCTTACTCTGATTGACTATCAAGGTTGTTTTTGTACAATAATAGATTTTTATAGGTTTTTAGGTTTTTATCTTTTTTATTTTATTCTCCATAGAAGGATTGCTACGTTTCACTGAGGTACTATCTTTCTGACTTACCTCTTTGTTCCTCTTTTTACTTATCTATTGGTACTGCTTTTTATTTTGAAACATTGAGGACACAGTTTGATTTAAGTTTGGGGGTAAGGGAGAAACTGTTTTATTCAAGCCCCATTTTTAATTCTTATTTAAAAAAAATTTGAGTATTGACAATTTGATAGCAATATGTGTGTGTTCTCTCTGTCTCCGTCGCCTAAGCAAGGGTGGAACCCAGTATCCATGGGAACTATCATATAAGATGCTGATAAGGACCATGCGTTTGGATTCAATTTGATCCAATCATGTTGTCAATACATTTTTAATTGTTTTATTTTCAATAAATCGATCGATTAGACTCTTGTATATACCGGTTGAGTCGATATTAGTGGGAGCATACCTCAATCCATTAGGATTCTTCCTGGCACCGACCTTCAGACAGATATGGGAAACACCGTCACCTTAGTCAACACGCACAAACTTCATTTTGTCTACTACCATCTTCTAGATCTTTTCATGTGATTGAACTTTGATAGATTCTGAGTATCGTGGTTGAACAACTATCTGAGTAGAGCTTTGTTTTCTTATATATGAATTTAATATGCTTGAGTACAAACTCGTGTACAGCAGTTGGACTCATATAGGGTAATGATTCTCATAGCCGAA
This sequence comes from Papaver californicum, assembly GCA_023531435.1. Taxonomy (NCBI): domain Eukaryota; kingdom Viridiplantae; phylum Streptophyta; class Magnoliopsida; order Ranunculales; family Papaveraceae; genus Papaver; species Papaver californicum. The sequence continues at coordinate 4,200,675 of JAJJMC010011023.1, read as the reverse complement.
GAATTTAGTATGCCAACTAAATAGCTTGTTTAGTGTCTATCCTCGATCGTTCACGAGTAGCTAAAATTTGGAGGTTATGTGGGTATACCTCTTGTAAACCCTCACGAGACAAAACTCGTCCACTGGGGACACCTAAGGGTTCAAAGGCTTATTACATATGCTAAATGTAGTCGCGATTCCTGCGAAAGTGAGTTAGGATTTTATTTTATTTTATTTGCTCGAGGACTAGAAAATAGTAAGTTTGGGGGTATTTGATAGATACATTTTTGTGTCTAAATTGCGCTCGATTATCTATTTTGATAGTGTTCGATTTTGTACTTTTTATGGTTTTTTAGGTTTTTGTAGGTATTTTTGAGAAATAAACATTTGCGGAAAAATCGACTCGAAAAAGTGATAAAGGCACCCGGGGAGAATTGATATAGGTACCCAGCTCTTGGATTAGGGGCACCCCTTCTTTGAATTTGAAACCAAAAATGGCGGGAAGACTTTGTTTACGTAAGAAAGATACTGCATGATTCTATCAACCGAGTTTTAAGGATTTTAAACGTGTACTTGGTATCTCAAAAAGATTCAACAACCTAAACAACATCAATACACGTCACAAGACGTGTTTCAGCCGGAAAAATTTCCAACAGGAATAAATCGAGCCGGAAACGCAGTTGTATTCTGTTTGGGATTCGCACGTAAGTTTGAGAGTGATTTGGACTTATTCTTTGGGTCCTTATCGGTTCAAAAGACTTATTAGGGTTTACTAATCCTATATATAGCAAAGGGAAGCAAAGGAAATGGTATCGGGAAGAAGCCAGAGCCACCTAAAAAATTCCAGGAGTAAACACTTCTGCTGCTGGTGAAGAAGAAGGTGAAGAACATAAGGTGCTCAGAAACTGTTGCTGGCGCAGTCACTGAAGCAGTTGTATTTCTGAAGCACCCGAAGCCCGTTCTTTTCTTCTGTTTTCTTTTCTTTCTTTTGTAACGCAGAGAACAAGTCTCTGTAACGCTTATAAGCGTTTCTGTTCTCCTGTGCTACTATTAATTCATCTTTGTAAACACTTTTTGAGCTATGAAAATCTATTTTGAGGATGTTTCCAATACAATGAGCTAATCACCATCACTGGGGCGACGGAGGAAGCCATTCTTCCAATAATTAAGTGTTAACTTCTATTTTATTTCTTTTTTTTACAACTCTTTTATTATTGATTGCTTTAAATTAAATTGAAAAAAATGGTTTTTATCAAATAATTGTGTTTTCTTTTGATGGGTCATGCTTAGTTTTAAACTTTTGATGTCTCATACTTTCGATTTACAATTATTCTTTCAAAAACCTAACTTTGGCAATATTTAGAATAAATTGAATATAAGAATTGTAAGATTTTATCACTTGAAATATTGGTTGATGGTGGAATCTTTAGCCCTACTTCTTCCCATCAATTTGAAAACAAGTTTGTTTTAATCTTCTTTATTTTAATTTATCAAAAATTAGGTCTAGAAATCGAATCTTCACAAGTATGAGTATCGAACTTTTTGCTACTGTTTTAAAACTACATCAATTTTTGATGATAAGCACGTAATTCATACATTTTTACCACTTAATCTATATTTGTTAGTGCTTGAATTTTTATTAATAATATATTTTTATTGTTTTATTAGATGGTTCGCATAAATCCAAAGTTATAAGTTAATTACGGGTAAAAGGATAAAATTGTATTGAAGTATGAAACTCAATCTCACTAGGAGTTGGTTGTTGATTTTCTCTAGGGAGTTAGGAGACAACTGTGGGCGTGCGACGTAAGGTGGGCTGGGTGATTGGCTAGGTATAAGAGAGAAAATGAGGAATTAATGATTCATTTTCCTACACACTTAATTCACTGGATACAAAGGGATTTGATTTCTCTTATGTTACACATGGGGTCCACTTGAGATGTTAGTTAAACAGGGTTAGTGGCTATCCATTAATCAATGACACATCTCATTTGTGACGTAAAGAAAAGAAGAGAATTTGGGTTGATTTAAGTTTGACTTGGTGAAACACGAGGTGGCAGTTGACTGTGGCTAGGAAGGTATGTGAAGAGTAACAGAAAAGTGAGAAAGAAATCACGTGAATTAAGAAGAGGATGACAAGGTAGGACAGTGAGTCAGGTGGGGAGTTGAGAAGTAGCATATGGTTTTGATGCACACGGTTGAAGGCTATTGGAGAAAGGCCAGGGAGAGTTCCTTTGGTGTTGAAAGTGACGTGACAAGAAAATAGGAAGTGGTATTGGGCTCGGTTTTGGAAGAGGCACGTGGGAGAGAGTACAACACATGTGGTGAGAAAAATTAAGAGGGGACAAGAAGAAGTAGGGGCAGGCTTTGATTGGAGGTTGACTATAAAAGGAAGAGAAAGGGAAGAAATAGGGGATCTCTTCTAGGAGGAGAGAGCGACTAGAATTCTTTTAGGTTTTCACTTTTTAGTTTTCTTTTAGGTCTTTCTTTTGGGAGAGAAAATGGAGGCTAAGAATTGAAAAGCGATTGAAGCGACATATAGAGAGGTGGAGTAGGTGCGTCAGGTGGAGAGTGGTGAGAGGGTGAGTAGAAAGATTAGGGAAGAGAAAGAGTAGGTGTACATGGAGTTATCTTTTGAGTTTTTATTGAGACTTGGGTTGGCGGAGGTGGTTGAAGCTTTCAGTAGGTGTACAGGGGAGAAAACCGAGACAGAAGCTGGGATGTGCACTATACCTGGAAGAAAACGGCTGGTTCTTTTTGGGATCAGACTGGACGGTTGGTTGGACGGCTGCCTACTGTATCAGGAGTTTGATTTAATATTTTCCCTCTCTGCATCAGTCGCCTAAGTAAGCGATATGTATGTGTTCTACCTGTATCAGTCGCCTAAGTAAGCGTGGAATGCAGGATCCATGGGAACTATCATGTAATCTGGTGACAAGGAGCATGCGCTTAGATTCAAAAGATCTAATCATGTTATCGAAGAAAAAAAAGTTAAAAAAAAAGAGATAAATTATGTATATAAATAATAATAATAAAAATAGGAGCATCTGAGCCGGACTTTATACTAATATTTTGGGTAACATCGTTCACCTTAGTCAACATATGCACCCTTCATCACATCTATTTCCATCTTCTAATTTATCCATGTGTTTAAATTTGATTTATTTCGAGCAATGTGAATGCTGATAATTTTCATCTAGTTTTGGAACATTTGATAATTATTTGAGTAGAGTTTTGCATTCTTATATGAATTTTAGTATGTTGAGTGCAAACTTGTGTACAACAATTGGATTCACACAGAGTAATGATTCTTATAGCCGAAGAATTTAGTATGCCAACTAAATAGCTTGTTTAGTGTCTAGCCTCAACCGTTTACAGGTAGCTATAAGTTAGAGTATAGGTTTTGTGGCTATACCTCTTATAAACTCTCACGAGATAAAACTCGTCCGCTAAGGCCACTTAGAGCATCCACCGTCATGCGGCGACCAAAGAGGATAACCAAAGAGTAAAAACCAAAAAAATTTAGTTATAGTCCGTCTCACACGCAGTGGTGGACGAGTATAATTTGGTCAGGTGTTAACAGAATTTACGGCTGAAATTGGGCGCATGCGTAGAGAGACGTCCGTTCGTTGAGCGTTTGCGTATTGAAACGCTTGGTTTAGGTGGACACTTGATCAACGCTCAAAAAAAGACGTACGCCTGCATGAACGCTTGATGACAGACGTTCCTATAACTGTACGCCTAAATGACAGGCGTATGCATATCTCTACACATGGTGGGGTGACGAGTTGAGCAACGCCTGAGATAACTGATGTTAAAGTCCAGGCGTTTGCGTAAATTAACGCCCAACACAAGCGTACATTTTGTCAACAGAAGTTATCTTTCCTCTTTGAATTTCATTACTCATGAGCCACTTCTAATAGGTTGGCTCTAGGTGGATACTTACTATTATGACTATTGACTTATCTCTTGACTACTCTAAGATCCTGCTCATTACGATTTCAACTATATAACCACTTTGAGAATTTTTAATGGATGGACCCTGTATTCTTTATTTTTCTCAAACTGTCATACACATAGCAAGTAATAAAGCAGCAGTTCAGATAAGTAAGCAGCAACTGTCATACACATAACATGCATTTGCGTAAGTTAACACCCAACAAAAGCGTACATTTTCTCAACGCCTCAAGCCAAGCGTTCGGATAAGTTAACATCCAGTGGGGTGTGCTATTATATTAACGCTTACTACATGCGTGATCTTGAGTTGCGCTTGATCATAAGGCGTACTCCACTATAACGTCTGTCAAGAGACGTACTGCTAACTAAATGTTTGATACGAAACGTAATGCTAGGCGAACGCTCCACCATAATTGGATTTGGTCCAGATTTGGTCCCAAACAGTAAAAAATTTGGACTATAACCATATTTGTTCGTCCCACTGTGATTACATTTGGGCCGATCAAATAGTAAATTTGGATTTACTCCATCTTTTATCATCCCACAGTGGAAGATCTTAGGGGTTTAACGGCTTGTTATATATGCTAAATGTAGTCGTGATTCATGTGAAATTAAGTTAGGATTTTATTTTATTTTTAGACTAGTTTTGCTCGAGGACTAGCAAAATATAGGTTTGGGGGTATTTGATCAGGGCGTATTTCATACATATTTTCCGCTTAATTTATATTTGCTAGTACTAGAATTGGTATTAATAATGTATTTATATTTATTTTTAGGCGATACATTGAAAATCCAAGTTACAAACTAAACATGCTAAAAAGGCTATAAAATTGACGTAATTGCGACCTTATTTATTTGCTTATGCCTGTAAAGGATTAAGTAGACCGGATGTCATTGGCAAGTGGTAAAAAAAGCATACAGAAAGGGGGAGTCTCGGTCTTGTGGCTGGTGAATTAAAGTGAGTTGGCGTTTGATGTTGGATGAGTTGACGTGAGATAGAAGTTGAAGTGGGGTATGTTGGTCTGGAGACGTGGCAAGAAGTAGTAGGTTTTGGAAGGTGGAATGTGGGACAGAGAAATATAAAACATGGTGTTGGGTTC